>LYUA01000320.1:115269-137762 GCA_002093875.1 Calopteryx splendens
GAAGGTTGGTTTGATAGGTGAGGGTAGAGCTCACCCAATACTAAGCCCAATGGCATATGAAAGTTACACATCAGGATAGGGGGGCAGGTTCCTTTCCCTGTGTCGCCTGTGTTTATCCAGGTAAATCTGGTACCCAAAAAAATCACACAGCTTGGCTGAAGCTGAGGGTGCCTAGGGGTATCACCCAGAATCGAACTGAGCCCTCCAGTTAGAAGCCCAGTGCTATACCCCCTGGAAAACCACACCCCAATAACCTAAATATAAAGCCTTAAACTCTACTCTCAATTTATAGTGGCAATCCAGTTTAGGTAAAACAGGGATGAAAATGAACCAATTCTATGATGCACAGGAAGGGATTAAGAATCAGACAAATAATTTCAATCAGAATTACCTGAATTGGGCTAATCAACTGAGCTTGACTGCCCAACATGGCAGCAGTTGGTGCCTGTGTGGTGATGAGCTGGGGCTGAGAAACCACACACTGTTGCTGCTGCTGTTGTTGCTGCTGATTGTTGCCACCCTTAACTCCACCACCAGTTCCCCCAACACCGCCCCCAACACCACCCCCACCCATTCCATTGGATGACACCACATTTGACTTTCCTCCTCCACCCATAATCTGAAAAATTTTATTGTTCTGGATATTTCAGAATAGCATTTTAAGCTACATATTTAATTTTGCAATGCCCTCTCATATGCCATCCAAGTCTATGTCAAAGTAAAGTGCTTCAATGCATATGGTAGGCATGCCTCTCAAAGAACACAAAAAATCCAACCTTGAGAATTGGAAACAATTCACATAACTCATAAATAATGGCACAAAAGCAACTGTAAGAAATTATGAAATGACCAACTGATGGACTAACTTAGTGAAACAGCCCGGGATTTGATTCAAGCTGTCAGGAATCAAAATATGATAAAATTAATAACAATATATTGTGCTATTTCCCTTCCCACTGCTTCATGAAAATATATCATTAAAAACTTCAAGTGCAAAGAGAATGATGGCAAACAATTTGTACCATAAGAACCAAAAAAGACTATTTATCATTATAATAAGGACCATAAGAACATTAAATGTCGATTAAGATTGCCATAGAAATTAGGACAACGGCTAAGCATTTTATGAGGCTCATTTGTTACTTTCATAAAAACGCATGCAATTATCAGTATTTCCACAATGGAAATATGACACAAATTTTTAAATAATGACTAATTCATGGAATTATAGTGTGTTTCTGCTCCAACGACATATGGACACTTACTTATTGCTTATTTTTCCACATGACAATAAGGTCAGTGACTAAATGCATACATACAACTTTTAATGTTTATCCACATTTATGATATTTTAATATTATGCAAAATATGATAAAACTAGTTCCCAAATTCACTTCTTTGAAATTCCTTAATTCAGTGCAAAAAATAATATTTTCCTAAGTAGCTAATATAAGAGTCATGATGGTTTGTCAGTTTGTCATGTAAATATCTTTTTTCTATGGTTTTTGTTGACTAGTATATATTCTTCAAGACTTCTGAAACATTAATGATAAATTCAAACATATCAATGCCTTCTTCAGCTCATCATTATATTCATACTCATTGAAGCCATTAAAAATGTCTACTTTTTCCCTCTACCTAATACGTCATCACATCCCCATCCTAATGTCACATCCTTTAACATTTTGCTACCAATCAAGATCTCTTGAGGCTTTTATTTCTAATTTGAATTTCCCTATTTCCCCTACAAATTCTCTCAAAAACTCTATTAAACTTGGTGGATTAAAACAAACCTTTTGCATATCTCCAGGTTTCCCTCCTTGACCATGGCCATGTGCTGGAAGAATGTTTGGTTGACTGCTGAGTACTCCCAACTGGCTGATAACCAGAGTCTGATTACTTGTGGTAGGAATTGTAGCATATCCTGGGAAGGACGCTGATTTCCATGTAATTATAATTCAAAACATTAGATTATGTATTTATGAATGCTAAATATGAGCAATTGTGAATTACTCCTAACATGGCATGACTCCCAAAAACTTATTATATAAAGCAACTGCGAAAATTATATTTCACAAAAAAATTAATTGGCAAGAAGTTGAGCCCATAATCTTATAATGTCCCCCTTAATGCTTAAGGGGGACCAAACCCAAACACATAAAAAAATACAAATGCCCAAATGACAGGCTTAAATTCTGTACATGAATATTAGACAGATGAATTTTTAACTTAATTAAATTCCATGAAACAGCTTACCTGCCTGACCTGCTTGGAGCACTGACTTTCCTTGAGTGGTGATCATATGCTGAGCCAGCTGATTAGGCTGGAAAGGTTTACCAGCAGCAATCACCTACATAAATAAAATGACATACAAAAAAGTAAATTTTATATTGGTTTTCTTGAACAATGATCTGGCTCAACACTGACCTTATGCCTCACAACAAATCTTAATGAATTAGATCATTTCAACAAATCATAACTCAAGTTCAATATAATGCAGATAAAAATGGAAAAGGGAACTTATAACTTAAAAATTAAGATTCATCTTGCAATGATGGAGTCACAATAGTTAATTTTCACTCATTTTTTACCATCCCGACCATGGTATGGACACCTTATATCATTTTCAAGGTCTAGAAAATGACAAAATTGTAATAACAATGGTTGGAATAGTAAAAATTGTGTGAAAATTAACTAGTGTTACTCTTTTTCATCACTGCAAAAGAACATAAGATATTTTCATAATCACACCTGCCATTTTCATGGAATATTAAAAATTAAGGCCTAGGATCATTAACTATCTCCAAATGCTCAAAAGTAATTAAAAATAAGTAAGTACTGAACAAATTAATACAAGAGCATTTTCAAGAAAGCTTTACACTATGAGGTTGAAATTAATTTAAATAGTAAACCATTATCCATAGTGGCAGTTATATCAGGTTGGCCTCACCTGTATTGCAGGATTCATGCCTGCAGGGTGAAGAGCAATATTCCCTGGCATTAGCAGCTGCCCTTGTGTGTTGTAAATTTGCTGGAGGTATGTAGGATTCTGCAGGGGCTGTTGGATTACTTGCACCTGAAAGGAATTTTTTAAGGAATAAAATAAAACCATTTCCGATGTCTATATGTGAAGAATTACAATGGGATTGAAATGCATGCTTGCACGTTAGAGTGAGGAAATCTCTAGAAGCACAGAAAGTGGCTTCTTGAACAACACTCATTAGGCATTAATATTCCTAATAGTAAAAACTGCCATAATTTAGATCCAAACTAAATGCCATATACATATACTCATTTTTCATTCTATGCTCAACCGAATAAAACAATTCAGAAAAATTTTAAATTACTGTAGAAGTGTACAGCATGAGTAAAATGAAAGAGAAATGCATAATTTAAAATCAGGTGCACCCAAAAATATTTGTTTCACTGGTCTCAATCAAAGGGTTCACCTTAGTGTGAGCCAACAATTTCCCCAGATGCACACAAAAAAAGCATCATGTTTGAAATAAAAACCCCCCCACTGATCCCTGATAAAACATTTTGACTAACCCTTCCGTGCCCCCACTCGCTCACTTGATGCATTGCAGAATGCGGATGGGTAAGCGTTTGAGGAGTGGGTGCTTGTGGTGGTGCCATTTGCTGTTGCTGCTGCTGCATCTGACTTTGTTGAATGGCTGCTGCTGACATGGTGGCCATGTTGGTGTTTTGACCACTGGCAACATTCTGCTGCTGCTGCTGGACACCACCAGCATTTCCTCCCCCCGTGCCCCCACCAGCATTACCGCCACCCCCTCCACCGCTTCCTTGCTGTTGCTGCTGCATCTGTCTCACATTGAAGGAAATGCCAGACATTAGAGCTAAAGTTTATGGGATTGGGGGACTACCAAATGGCTTCAAAACCATTGAGTATTTACTCATGACCATAATTCTGATTAAAAGAACAAGGACTTTACCCTTGCTGTCTCATTGGACAATCACAAAAAGGTTTATTTTAACAACTTCATCAATTGATAAAGGGCAGGGTATGCCCTAGTTTCTTCAAAGAGTACCTTGGTGGCAACCCTGCCTCTACTACAACTGAAACATTCTACGTACTCCTAATTGATCCTAGACCTAATTTTGATCCAGATTTATGGATGATTTATTAGTAAGATTCTAAGTTAGTAATTTAACTGAGAAATGACTAATGAATATTTTATTTAAAATTTATTTATACTTGACTTCTCAGGTTATAAAATGACAATAATTTTCAGGCATGGTAAATTAACTTTAGGTATTATTCCTATTTGTTCTAGACTAATATGTCTGTTGTCAATGATATGAGAAACTGCTATCTTTTTTCCTGATCAGTGTGAAAGATCATATGGAAAAAAGTCACTCATTTTAAAGAGATACATTATAAATGATGGCGATTTTATTAATCAAAATTAGTTTTAAAATGTGTAATGTTAACAGATTTTAAAATAAATCAAAATGCACACTTTATATGAAACTATTGGTAGCTAATCTACCACGGCAATCAATATCTTGAAGATTTTAATGATATTTCAAGTACAAATATTGATTACTTGATCCATCACTTCAACTGAATTTTAAGGTAAAGCTTAATAGTTATTCCAATAGATATATGGAATAAGTTTGATACATGAGTGAATTCTTTTCTGATCTTCCAGTGGCAGGTTCTTCATTTCTTTCAACATTTCAATGTCCATCATATTCAAAGCTTGAGTGAAGACAATGGATGGTTATCAAAATGTTGACAAAAAAAATAACCTGAACCAGTGGAATTCATCAAGAAAGTATGCAGTACAAGATCTTTTGAGACGTATTTTTAATGTTTGTTTATCATAATTATCATTGTGAAATAATTATTAATTTAGATCATGACTCTCACATCAAGTTCCCAATGGTATTTGGTATTTATTATCCATTTTTACTGATTCAGTTGCATGAAAGGAATAATTTATCTGAACTAGAGGAACTATCTACTGCACACAGTGTGTGCATAACACCCTGTGGGGTAAATATATTTCTCCATATTTTATGCTCTCACTCACCTGTACTTGTGTTGCTTGTACCTGCTGCTGACCTTGTGGTGACTGAGGCGGCGGTGCCGGTGCAATTGAAGTGGGAGTGGTGCTCTGGGTGCCTGCACCACCTCCGCCTCCAGATAGCGTTCCCTGATGACACATCATTCACAGGAAGTTGCCCTGAGGGCAAAAACGGGATGATATGGGGTAAAGTTCTGATCTATAGAAATCAGTCATGCAGTATAATATACAACACTATGTTTCCCTAAGACCATTCTCATATTGGAATGATTACTATTAGGGAATAAAGTTAATTGTCTAGATAAATTCCCAGAGAGAATAAATAATCACCATATAACCTCTCCATAATTTTTTTAAACTCAGAGGCATGAAGATTGGACTCATAATATCTAATTATATTACTAATTAATAATAACTATATTATTAAGTATTAATACTAACTAATACTACTAACATTAGCACAACCTCTTTTTATCCAGCCTATCATTCAGCATATATAAAAATTATTTAATTAAGCATTACTGTCATTCACATTTCCCTTTCACGAAAATCTACTGTGACTCAAATGGGCTAATGAGGTTTCACAGTATATTTCACTCAAAAAAACAAAGAGCCAGTATTTTCAAGTTCTTTTATATGGAATAAGGAGAGTGCAGAGATAAATTGAAGCCAATTCCAACTTGGACCAAACCAAAGACTTGACCTGAACTTATTTTGTAAATAAACTAATTTTCTTGCAACGAGGACATTAGAGTACTATTTTCTAATACGAGCCAACTCCTAAATTTGAGTTGCATCAACAATTTTTTTAGTTTGGATAAAACGACCATAAATAGCTATTCAATAATTAGTGATGAGGATGTCATTCACACAAAAAAGCGGAATATCGTTATTATAGACACCAAATTAAACTGTTTGTGGGTCATCAATAATAATAATAACAATAATTATAGAGCGACTAGATACGTTAATCTTAGCGGTTCGTCTATTTTGAACTTCCTCTAATCCTAGCCATTGCGGTCATGTTCCACTCATGGCTTACTTTCGAAATGTGTTTAAATACGGTGGCGAAGTTCTTGAGAGCCGCGAAATCGCTACGCAGAGAGACATCGAAGTTTCAAGAAAGCTCTGCGCATGAAGACAAAATATATTTTTAGTTTATTCCCATCTTCATGGCTCCGCGAGTGCGAAAACTTTGTTCAGGGTTCCGAATACCTAATTCGCATGCGCCCAACTTCACTGAGAAAATACAAATGATTATACCTAACACTTTCATAGTTTGTTTGAGAAAACGTATCATGAGGAACTATGAAGCTGGCAGCTGACGCAACTTGGGATCACACGAACCTTAATGAGGGATTACCAGAGGGTGTGATCTCCTAAGGCAATAGGGATATTATTACAAACTCCACGGAAACTTCCGAAATCAAACCCCCATTTAATTAATTCAAATAGCCAACCAGTCCCCCTCATTGTTACTACACATACTTTTCAACTGCTTTAAAATATTCTTCCCCTTCTCCTAGATTGTATTGACCTTGCTCTTTCCTATCACTGTAACACTAATTAACAATTAATACGTGATCTAAAAGTTTAATTTTATCCACCTTAATGGTTATTCACGATTCTACCTTCCACTTATCGCACTGTCGGCCAGTCATTGCGGAATAAATGGTAGAAGTATTTTTATACAAAGAAATGTGGCGCACATGGTATTTTTTTTAAATCTTTCTTCTTTGTCACCGGCGTTAAATTAATATTGCTTAAACTTAGGATGGGCTTCCAGATAGCATCAAAAACATATTTACTTTGACTGCTGTTTAAAACATTGTCCATTAACCAGATTTACATGGTGTACAAAGCACAGTAATCAACCCAAAGATATGTGTGATAGGTAAGAATAGAGATCAGCTACAGCTAAGTAAGGTTTGATAGTTAATAGGGAGACTAGTTCCTTTCTCTGCGCCGCCAGCCTGCCAGGACGATCACCTACCCGAAAAATCACACAGTTTGGGGGAAGCTGAAGGTGTCCAATTTCAACCGGAATCGAACCCGGGCCTTCCGGTCAGTAGCGCAGCACTCAACCAAATGGACAACCACGCCCCAGCAACATTTTTGGAGACATGGGGTTGATAAAATAATAATTATATGTAGGCAAATGATTTGGCAACGCACACGAACTGGAACACGGTGATTTCGTACTGTCCCATTCGATTCGAACCGTTTCGATAACAGAAATGAGCACCCAGACAGATGTTCAGTAGAGGAAAACAAGAATTTACACTTTTAAAAAATTCCACCACTTCATGGGACTCAATAATGGGACTTTATCGGCCTCCAACATCTCCTTCAGTTGTTCAGTATTTAAAAAAGGCATCAAAGGTCTTGATTTTAACTCGGTAACAGACGAGAAACTTGCTACTTGACCCGAAACATTTTCGTGACCGTTTAAGTATCTAGATCGAAACATCTGTGATTAAAGGTCCAACTGCAGCCTAAATATCGTGATGTGACAGGTATTTTTGTACTTCATGCTTTCTTCCTGCGTGATTCGGTTCGCCTGTCCCAATTGCCAGAGCACAGCAAATCTCAGATACCGGACGATACATAAAGACGTAGACAGGTAAAATTTCAGCAGAGCTTTAACCCTTTTTGTCGATCATCTACAATTACTTTTTACTGCGGATATTTTACGAGTTTTCTTTTCATCTTGCAAATTATGGGATCTTCAAGGCACTTAAAAAATGACTAAATATCGTGAAAGCAAGGACGGTCTCTGACCCACATTGGCCGGCCTGGGGATTGAGAATTCGGGGAATATGCATGCAGTTATGTTTGCTCAAAAAAAAGAACCCTCCCGTGAAGTAAAACCTCCCTTACATTCTCACCCGTACTCCTACCCCAATCCTTGTGCTCTCCCACCCTTCGCGTGCGCTGGCGTCCCACCCACTGGGGCTGAGTCAACGGTAAGTTACATCGCTGCAACCGCGAAATTCCAACATTTCCACGAAGTTCGTAGAATTGGGACACAATGAATTTTAGAGCACTGACACTTCGAAAAAAATATTAAATTGAATTCAAAACGAGATATTGGAGAAATAATATGATAGGTATTTCGTTAAAACGGGAACGTTATAATTTACAGATGGATGTAAATAAATTACATAAAATCAGCTTTTGGCTATGTAGTAATTTTAAACAATCCCTCAGCAGCCATTTTCACTGTATATGTGGTACAGTAATATTTATCACATTTCCAGTCATGAAATGATCCATCGCTTTCAATTTCGCATTGGTGCTTTCAATTGGCGTATGACCATCCGAAATATTAAGCTAAAATCTTGCGTAGTGAGGTGAGGTTACGACAAAAATGGCATCGCGCCAAAAGACCGAGCAGTAAGTCTACGGGTATCAGTGGGGATACAAATTCCACTAATTCGCCAAAGCAACGAAATAATGCATACACCGGTGCACATCTCTTAGAATTTTGTGGGAAGCAGGGTAAAGAATAGTTTCCCTTCGAGGAAACGACGGGGGATAGATGACACGGGGTAGCAAAAGAATGACTGAGGCACGGGCGATACGAGTGACACGAAGAAGAAAGTTGACGGAGGGAAAAGTTGACCTGAAGTAAGCCGGAAGAAAGAAAACGTGCCAGAGATGGAGAGGAACAGGATGGCGCATGCTTCCCTACCCGCTACTATTCCCCGAAACGGAATAAATAATTTATGGCAACTTAAAATGGGTATTTAAATAGGAGAAAGTTGTAAATTTCCCGAGCGAATCCAGAGGCACAAGTGGTACTTGCTCGAGGTTTACCCCATGTACACATAAATTATCGACCAAATATTCTCCCAATCCGTCTCCTCGACGTCAATGCGTAGACAAGACAAGTTTGACGATATTCTTCGACAAGAAACGAAAAATTAGGAAATATACGCGAACGCTGGACCGGATGAATTTTAGGCATTGATTATAATCAGAGCACTTCATGTTGGGACCAGTAGAAAGCCAGACTAGCTGGAAATGAAGAATCACGTTTCCTAAACTTCATGAAAAATTCAAGAAAACATTCTTGTCGGCAGTCTTCAGAGGCATTAAGAACGCTGGAAATATTGAAGTTTACCTTAATTCACGTATCCGACAGTTAAAAATGCTACTGAAAACGGACAATTTTGAAATTAGTTTGAAATTTACGGTAAATTAACGATAACGCAACTTGTTATTTCCGACCGATAAGACGCACTGTTGCCCTAGTGTTAGAATAGGTCTGGAATTAACTTAAGGATATACATTTTGGTAGTCACAATTGAGTAAAATTCCCCGTTAAAAAGCATGAGCTGTTTTCAACAAATGCTTATATTTTGGTCACCTAAGCATGTGAGGCTGCCTTGGTCAATACATTTCGCATGGCCTTCCCAGGAGGCGGAGGCGTAACCAGAAAAAAATTTCGGGGGGACTATTCATCGCCAATTGCATGAAATTACCTATAGTAATCAACTTGGTTAACTACTCTTGTGGATGGAAAATTTGTGAAGAGGGGCAGGGGGGAATGATCAGCCCCCCCCTAACTACATCACTACCAGAGGGGCTGGCTGAGCCATTTTAACGTCACGAGTTCGACACCCGATCCAGTTGGCGTGGAATGTAAGCCCGTAAGACCACCACGCCCAATCCAACGGTTATATCGGTCATCAATCAAGTCATTTTATTGTAGAAACAAGGATGAGGGAGAAAAAAAATTCACAACTGGCCTCGTCTCCAGATGTGTAATGAAAAGGGTGGGAGTAAGGAAAGAGGGATGGTCGGTATGAAAGGAAGGTAGGAGGAGGTAAGTGGTTGCGGCGTTGCCATATCTAAAGACTCGTAAGGGGAGGGATATCGCGCCATAGGGATCATAGGGCTTGGTTTAACGTTAGTTACAAAATATACTGAAACGGAGAGTTCTATAGGGAGGGGAAGACGGAGAAGATGGTAGGGCGGGAGGAATCTGGAGGTAAAGAAAAAAAGACCATAGGAGTAGGTGAGATGTAGGAGCCCATAATTTCACACGAGAGAGGAAAAAAAAGTAGAGGAAGGGCCATTGCGAAGGAAGGTACCATTACAGGGATACATCCAGAACTTGAACGCGCGACAACTTTTGACAGCGGAATTTGGGCACACAGTGAAGCGGAGTTCGGGCAAACAGTGAAGTCATGACTCGGAGGAGTTAATTGTAATAAATACTCTATGGATATGGAGCCTTAAAAATGTTACATACGTATTTCACTGCATTAGAGTGAAAAAGTTTCGAAAATGAACCTCATGGATGGGGTTATGACGATGTGAGTTATATTAGCACTCTGAGCCTCTCCTTGGGATTAATTTGCGTAAATATCTCCTAATAAGGATAGAATAAGATACAATTTTTTTATATTAGTCGCAATCTAAAGAGCATTTATTTATAATGGATATTTTCCAAGATTATTTTTTCAATTAATGGCTAAATTTTCTTTGTATTAAATTGACTAATGACAAAAAATGATAAACAAGGACAAGTTTCTCGATTTTTTTATTTTTAAAGCCCCCAAATCCAGAGTGAAATCCAGCTGAATCACTGGTCCATTTTTTGCAAAATAATTTTTATTGAGCGAAAAGCGAGTTAATAATAACGAAAAGTAGTTAATTCTAACATTATATTCCATGACCGTTCGAGCTACACAACTTTGTACGCCGAACCTGCTCTCGCGAACATAGTTAAATATAGGAACTTTCCGAACCAAGTGATGGGTGGAAAAAGGTTTGTTAGCCAAGTAAATGACCCCTTCATCTGGCAACGTAAAGAGTGACCGACATTGATAACAGAACTAAACGTAGCTACGAGTATGCCTTAACTAATTTATCAGATTTCTCCGTCTTAACTAGGATACCAAAGATTTTCCTAGAGTCGTACAAAGAGGAAGTATATAACTCCTCCGCCAACCTCGTCAGGGCACACAAGGTTGGGAGGACATGCGATAGGAAACGATCCGGCGGAAGCAAGTCTTCATTTAATTTTACCTTTTGGCGTCACGAGTGACGGAGAATGGGTATTGGATGATATGTATCAACAATATGAAAGGGTAGCCGAAACAACACGAACCAATTAACGCAAGCGTGAGCTTAATTTGCAAAATATATAGAATTTACCATGCTCTCTACAAATATGTCTGTTTTCCAGAAACGACACAACGTATGGAATCAATATAGACAAGATGACCGAAAATACAGAATTAAGTTTCGCCACACTTACCGAAAGAAAACAAAACAGTTTTCCCGATAAATAGCTCTAACGGAAACACTCTACACCCAACAATATGCTTCACGTATGTCAGCGATTAAAGTAGGCCAGGCTTTCCGGAAGTTATTGATGATGTGAAAATGGCTGTCAATCAGTACAGTGGGTCATAACAACCACCCAAGAATCAAAATCATCAGGAGCGACTGTATATTCAACAAGAACTAAGATCAAACACAGAATGCCTTAAGCGATCAACAATCATTGACCTTTTACTGCTCCATGAAACATGATTATTTCATGGCAAATTTTCATAAAAGAAAGAAAAGAAAGGATCACTCCAAAACCGAGCAAAGTTTGAAACATCAATCTCGGTGAAACTATTGCATACTCAGCGCCAAAGTGGTTTACTTTAAACGATTGGCAGACAAACCATGCGAAAACTCTATTGACAACCTAAAAATATAGAAACAAAGATGCCCGACATGTACAAACGAATTTGCTACCTTACCCCTAACACTTTCAACCGTGTGATGAGAGAGAAATCGCGAGTTCCCTAACGTACTATGGTGCTGAACCCTCTTCTAGCCGTAAAATCACCAAGGAAAAATATCGATGGAACATGAGATTCTAACTCAGCACCTCTGGGTTCACCGGAATCCGTTTCACTACCGGAGTATGCGGGTGGGTGGTCAATTAATTTAAAGAAATACGCGTTGGGGAATGGAAAGTTTATTTATTAATGAGACAGACGAGATGGCCGCGGCAGCGGTTGTCCACTGTAATGCGAGGAAAGAAAATGAAACCGTCACGCTGCTGGCAGTACTAATCCGTTCTGTTAAAAATAAGCAGCCGACAAAATTTCAAGCATAAAGGAGATAGGAGTTCAGCTTACCTCGTGCATAGCACTTACCGGGGAACGATCTACTCATTTAGTCAACTAAAAGAATAGCTGGCATCCAACAATCGAGGTTTGGCATGTACTTTAACATATACGTAATCTAAAACGGAACAATCGTAATGGTACGAGGAGCTACTCAAAGCTGCTGAGCATTTGAATATTCCGCCCTAACCAGTTGCAGTACGAATCTTATTCATTTTGTTAAGTAGGTATTTGAACAAGCTTCCACAACTATGAGATGGATGAGATGAGTCAATCAAATGATGCAACTGAAAAATCGAGTTGACGCACGGTTTGGGTAATTATTTTTTTATCGATTCATACTCAGGTTAATTACAGCGTACGAGAGCTAATGTGGTACTTGCCGTAGTGTTATTATTAACTATACACAGTACAAAATAATGGTGATGAATAACCAGCAGCTGACGAGAAAATCGTAGCTGCTTTTTGACAGGTTTCAGGTATTTGTTTATGAAAAGCGTTAGGGATGACAATGATTACCGTCGCTCAGGAGGGATACTGCAGAACTAAAAAGATATAACGAAGACTTCAGCAATTCCTGGAGCAGAGCCGGTTCGTTAATGACGCATTCATACGATAACAAACGCTCATTTACTCAATTTGTCAGTCTAATTTGATGCTTCATTCGTACGACCCATTGCATCGTTATTAGATTCCCCCACCGGCTATTTTGCTTATGCCGTTGCATCTACGACGCGTGCGCCTTGCAACTTTGCGAAGCACTAATATATCTCTACCACGTGAAGTGGATACCATTTTCAAATCCCAGTCTGTGATTAAATATCACCCATTGAGGTGACCTCCCGTTTTCATTAAGTATAGTCATTAATGGGAGCTAAGTGCCAAGGGCAGCTTCAAAATCTCTCACCCGATATTAACTGAGTTTTTAGGAACATCAATTGGTTCCAAAATATCGTTGCAATATGCCCTCCTTCCCCTGCGCGCATATCTCATGGATTCAATATCCATGGTGTTTATAACGAGATCTGCCGACGACTCTTAGGGAGGCAGATCTTGTGTGGTTGAAAGTGCGAACGCCCATTCTCGGCAACTTTTTATCGATCCAGGTGTAAGTCGGAGATAAAAAAAATGAGTACGCAATAATGAATCCGAAATTTTTTAGGAGTAAAGGTCATTTCCGAAGGAAATAGGGCATGTACGGCATCGGGTCAGTGCTAAGGCAACGCATTAGGTGATGAATAATAATGAAAGTATAATCAAGAGACAGAAACCTTTAAAACCACTTTTCTCCTCCACTTAGCCACCTAGCAGAGCCATACTTAGACTGCGACGGGTATTATACCATAGCAGCCACTGAAGCCGGATGAACAAATCCCGCAGTAAAATTCAAAGAAAGCGCAGTAGGTAAATATGATCACCTTCCTACCAACCAAAAGAGCCGCTTTTACCACCACACACTTTGCCTTTTATTCGAATCTGAATCTTCATGACGTTGAGCCACAACTATGGAGGCTTAGTGCTAAGTTTTATCCAAACCATTCATTTATGATGATGACTGTATCAGAAAAAATAACCTAGACCACGAAAGAACCGAACCATCGACCTCACGCTCTCCGGACTAAAGCTTACAACCATCAATCCGGTTCTTCCCGGAACTTTTTCTGTGTACCATATCTCCATACTATTTCAATATTCACCAATTTTTAAAACTTCAGATGAAAATTCACGACACTTTTTATTCCCTAATCCAAAAAAACTCACTTTGGAAAGTACCTCAGTGACCTATCAAAGTCTAAAAATCCCAATCAATCAAAAAGGAACGATTTTTTCTCGCACGAGTTGGCACATCACAGATGAGGCTCAAGCTAAGGCATTTATTTTATGTTAACTTAGTAACTATGGTCTAGTAGTAACTAGTTTAGTAACTATGGTCCACTAAGCTTTCATTTATTATCTTTCTCTGTGATAAATATGGAACGAAGGATAAAATTTATTCATCATGAATCACACCCGAGAGATGGAACTCGACTCCTGAACTCCAATGTTAGTCCACCGTAACTTGAGACCTCTTGAAACAAAGGATACAAACATAAATGTCGCACGGGCCGCTAACACAAAGTTGAAGGGGGATTACAGGCATAGGGTATGAAGAGCAACAGTAGGACGGACGTGCTTCACGCCAACTGTCTTGGTGTGTTGTGAAGCTACCAGAAGGTTATACGATCCGCGAAAACATTTCGGCCAGGCAGCATTTCCGAACTACGGTATGCCTGCACTTCAGGTTAACTATCAAGCGTGTCGTTTCCTAAATTCAACCTTAAAAGAGATTTGAAAGAGGTCTACAGAGCATGTCCAGTAGCATCGAATAAGGAGATCGGGCCACGACAGCAAACCTTTGTTTGTTAACCGGGGGTCAATGCCTTTTGGATGCAATACTGGTTGACGGTCTCAGAAAAGAAGGCCCCAGAGTGAAAACGTTACAATGGTCGGGACAAGGCGGTCGCGGAAGACTGAAACGAGTGAAACCTTCCGTACTCGTTACACTACAGCCAATATCGATGTTAATTACCTGGCGAGCTGGGTACACTTTTTTCTGAATTACGATTAAAATATAAGAGGCAGATCCTGTTTCTAACCGTAAAAACCTCTGAAAATTCACACATAACCTCCAAAAAAACCCTCATCCTCGCGACGCATTCTTATTGGCAGGACCACCGTCGCAATTTCCAGCCTACGTGAATGAACACGTGCATTCAACTTTCTACATGGCATAGTGAGCAAAACAATCTATAAACTACTACCGCCCCGGCTGCACCGATCGCGACGAGCGAATGGGAACGGAGGGGAAAAAACATCGACGTTTCTATGCACCGAGGCCTAAACTGACCCTCCCCCTCGCCCACCGCTTCATCCTTCCTGTCCGCCTTTTTTCACATCCCCTCCCACGACTCCTCTAAAACTTTTCCTGCCAGCTAACGACGTTTATTTATTCACGGGGTGCGAATGTTTGAGTGAGGCGGCGGGAGGGCGAAAAGGGAAATGGGAGGGGTGGCTGACTTGGATGGAGGAGAAAAGTGGGTAGGGGCAGCGGAGAGGGGGGTGAGGGGTGGAACAAGAGGGTGGCGGCGGATGGGTTTGGGGGAGGAAGGCCGAGGCCGGCGCGCCGGACTCCCCGTCGCATGCGTGTTTGGCGTGGCCCGAGGCGCGGGCATTTCACTGGCTTCTAGCCTAAAATAAAAGGAAACGAAGTTTTTAAAGAGTTTTAATGTGTCCATCAACGCACATTGGATGCATTTGCTATCAAAGCCGAGAAAGACGGCGGGAACTACATCGGCCGTCGTCCGAATTAAAGGCTACGCCGACGGTCACCGTCAGTGAGGGTACTCATTCCGGGTTCTTGAATTATGAATTTTGGAAGCTTTTCCAGGCTTACCAATCCTAAACTCCAGCAAAAATAGTCAGTTGGGAGGAAATCCACGCAGTGAAGTTAGGAACTTCAATGCATGGGTCATCACCGCTACAGTGCAGACACACAGAAGAAATTATTGAGTCACATTTAGCTTGCATTAGCATGATTTATGGAAAACCTTTGGTGTTTAAAGGACAACTGGAAAAGCTAATCCTCAAAACTTTGGAACACCACATATTTAGATCGCAAGTGTAAAATGATGCGTAACATATCGACACTTCAGCGTCCATCCTCCGATCGAAGGGCCACCATTATGCACTTGCATATTCACCCACCATGACAAGTACATTCTTGAGCCCTCAGCCGAAACAACCAATGTTAGTCAATTGGAATGTGAGTCATCTGGCAGATTCCAAAGGCGATGACAGCTGCTTATGCATAAAATGCTGACCAAAATACGTTTAGCTTCGACAACCAAAAACTTACGAAAGGTCAAAAACTGATACCAAAGTCCGTTACTACGAGTCGGATTGTTCCCAAGTCAACATTATTCGAAGGCGGAGGGCCTTCAGAAATAATATTAAATGTAGCACGTGATATTTTTACTCTTGCAAGTTACACTGACAACATTAGCCTAGTTTGTAACGGGCTATCCAGCTAACCTGAAGATGGGGTGTCATCGAGATCGAGGAACCATCAAAGGTTCGAAATCTACTCCGGGCTGTTGTTTCGCGTAATTCAGGTTAATGCCCATGGAAAATCTGATGGCAAACGAAGGATTATCGGGTTTCCAGTAGTTGACGTGCCACCATATATAAATGCAATAGAAAAGTAATTTTCTCCCTTATATATAATGCGTACGTAAACGTCAATATCTTATTTTAAAGAACATTGCATATTTTCATAATTAAAATAATATTCCATAAGACCGTCATCTAATAAGTTTACCCGTCGTTGTTAGAGTACTCTAAATATCAAATCAGGTAGAGTTAGAGCAGTAACGAACATTCAGGTTCTAATTCAATGATCCACCCAACGTCAGAGGTCTAGCAAAAACATGTTGAACATCGCCATTACTAATTGGAAAAGACAATTTAATAGCCCCAGAACAGAAGCAAATCCTTCTGCAAAATTGTATGGGATATGGTCAACAAGCACAATCGGAGTAAATAATTTCATTGAAACTTATATCGTTTATTTCTTATAGGAAATTCAACAGTCATCTAGCGTCAACTAACGCTTATAATTTTACACACTAAAATTAATATATATGTGTGCAGTAGATTAATCCATATGAACATGAGGTAAGGCGTTAAAATGTACTTGACTCGGATGTATTCAGAGAAAACGCGATGTGGAGCGACGACGGGATTTAAAAAAATGAAAATTACCGGTGCCACCAAACAACCATAGAAGATACTTCTGCTGTCATTAGAAATGTCCAAAAAAAGATAGCATATAGCTTAAAAGACTGAAATCGAAAATCGTCGTAACTCGTGAGACCTACTATAGCTCACAATGAAAGCTATGAAGAAACATATTACACGTTATGTCTTATGGTAACGAATGAGACGCCAAGAGTTCAGAGAGAAGAAACAGAGAAGAAACAGAAGAAACAGGAGAAGAAACACGATGAAGGCATGGCGCGATAATCCTGTAGAAAGAAAAACGTTCATGAAGAGAAGGGAGTAACTGAAGACTTAAAGAACAGTAAAGTATAAGTAGAGTATGTGAAACGCGGTCATATGAGAATCAGACATAATAAAGGAGAGGAAAGGTAACACACAAAGATTCTTCGAATTTAAAAACAATGTAATTTGCTCCGATGATGATTAAGACGTGCTAAAAACCAGCTATGCTAACGCAATAAAAGCTCACTAATAGTGAACTGAGTGTACTCGTATAATGAAATATTCTTGGAGTTATGCATACCGGTATTTGATCAGTTTCAGGCGTATTGTATGGAATGATAAGAATCTCATGGCAAGGGTGAACCAAAAAGAGAACGCACTTTGTGTCGATCGACACGATTACTATGTTTTATTAGGAATATAAGGAACCGTATGAAAAACTAAGAATGGTTTGATATTTTGCAATACCTGAACCACTAACTAAATTTTTTCCTTACGGGTTGTGACAGTAGTCTGAATTTATCTAACAAGAACAATATCGATCTGTTCTAACACACGTCCCAAGGCGACACGCTTTTGGAAGCGGGAATAAATAAATAAAAGTTTAAAACAAGGTGTGGTCCAGCTGGGAAATAAGAGAGTGGTAACGTGAAACCTGAGAGAGCAAGAGAAATCCCACACCTATAAATAAGAACCGACGAATTGAATACATTGAAGATATAATCGCCAACAGAAAACTTAACAATCACACAAGTCTTCAACAATCACAAGTCCTCAGCAAATAATTTAAAAAAAACTGCTAGATTTCTCTTTAGGTTGATTCTCTACTCACAATCAGTGAAGTGGGCGCGGCATTTGCATAGTAAAAGATATCATTCCCCAATTTCAAATTTACAACCCAATCCAGTTGTCACAGGTAACTTAAAAAAATTGAAAAGGGAAAATTTTCAATTAATTATTCGCATACATTCGAGGAGTGTATCTCCTACAGAATCCCACCATCTGATCTGTTAGAAAGTATCCAGTTATAAAAATTTAAAACACTTCGAGGTGAAACACCTCGCACTAAGGTAACACCTGCACCTTTTATTGCCTTGAAAGTTATCGTATTCTTAATTCCCTTCAGGCGAAATTGTTTACCTCGTCCTATTACCTGCGCAAACGGATACAGGAAGAAAACACCAAGTTAAGGATCCTCTACATATATGTATAGAAATGCACGTATATTCCGGTATAATTCTCAGCTTTTAAAATATTAATTAATCCAAATGTTGGCAGAGTAAGTGAACGTTAAATTTCATGACGAAAATATAACCAATGACAGTTCTCCCTCGGCTGAGGAAGGCGTCACGAATTTTTATGAAGACGACATTACGAACGATGTGAGGTGTGTTACAGAAAGCGAATTAGAGATCCAGAAAATTTTAAAACCAAGGTAAAAAAATCCAGAATGACGTCACATGCAACTCGAGAGAAAACTTGACCATTTCTCAGGGATCCAACTGTAATCTGTAACCACTGTAATCTGTAATGAATGTAATCTGTAATGACTGTAATCACCCCCTAATGTGTCCTCTGAAGGGTTACAGCATCGCTTTAAAACCGCTGTTTGCCAACCACCTACTTTTTTTTATACTAACTAAACAGAATACTCTTCCTCTACACGGAAAATCTAATCAGCCAATACGCCCCAGATATAGGCCTTACTGTTGGTTATTACGCATCGCATCCGAGCAGTAGGCTTGCTAGGCATTGAAGCGAGACAAACAGGGACGAGCTGCCTGGATGGAAATCTGCTGGGAATGCCAGAACATTACCGAATGTTTCAATCCCCCACACCCAGAAAAACAATACACATACGTAGGTTACGATAATGAAGGAAATTCGCTCTAACGAAATCTCTTCCGGTGGGGAAGAAAACGATGCAAACCAAAAGATATTCCAATTTTTTTCGTATCCACCAAGAATATAATCGTCTTAGAGTACTGTATTTATTAGGGGTTGACAATTTGGGCTAAAAAAACCAGGCACAGCACCCTGATACTAGTACCTTGAGGCAAGAATACTAGGTTCCGGTATCTATGATTCTTGCCTAAAACCAATGTACCAGTGCCTAAGGTAAGAATCCTAGGCATTCCTCAGTGGCATCAACCTTTGCTAATTTTCGGCATTACAAAAGGTATCAAGGAAAGACGACCAGTTCCTACGGTATGAATAGTAGGCTAGACACGTGGCAACCCCGGTGGTTCGGCCACTGGGAAACCTGATGACAAGCCAAGAGTGGCGTATCGGGATCTCAGGGCATACGAACCACCGGCTGAGTCCGGAGAGAAAAAATCCTCTCGGCAGCGGTACCAACCGTTGGTATGCTGAATTTTATCATGTAGGTGTGACTCTGCTCCTCTGCACTCGCTGGCACATTCGAGGAGATCGGATCACGAACGCTTTAAAAAAAAACATCCGACGGGAAGTTGGCAACAATTCTCATGAAATTTCGAAGAGATCGATATGAATAGGCGAAAACGGTTCGAGCTCAATAGTAAATACACGTATATCAAGTTCAACTGTCACTCAAGCAGATATGGGTTGGTATAGAGCAAGGCAAAATTCATTTATGTTACTCCGAGGGAGAAAATTAAAGTTCGCTGGAAAACATTAAACCAATCTTAAATTGAGTTTAGTCAGTTCCAAAAAAGCCTTCACTCACGACAGAAAATTTTAATAACTTCCTCCAAATGCCAAGGTCGATGAAAACAATTTGCGAAAACCCAATTACTTCTCTTAACTATCTTTTTTATCCGTTTATAGCAAGCTGCCATTCATACAACAAAAACGTTTCGATGCGTTGTACTCGAATATTCCGTTAGGTCGAATTATGTGGTTAGGTATTTCAATCGACAGGGAAAAGGTTTGTTGAATTAGGATTCCTAATACAGCGCTATTAGTTGCAACTGCGCTTTTATTGCAGTGTTATGCTATGGCATAACTATGCCAAGCTATGCTATGGCACAACTCCAGGATGGATCCATTAACTCCCCCAAGGTCGAAGGAGGAACGATTTTACCC
This sequence comes from Calopteryx splendens, assembly GCA_002093875.1. Lineage (NCBI taxonomy): Eukaryota > Metazoa > Arthropoda > Insecta > Odonata > Calopterygidae > Calopteryx > Calopteryx splendens. The sequence continues at coordinate 135,566 of LYUA01000320.1, forward strand.
ATATGGATGGGGAATGATATATAAAGAAGCAAACTCAACATCAAAATGCCTGTTAACACACATCAAATACCGTCAGAGATATAAAAACTAGAACGCATAGGTTCAAAATGTCATATTTCCCGATAACGAACAACAGAGTAATCATTTTAATATTGAAAAAGCGCTATTTTAAATTGCCACTTTAAAACTATTTCTCACCAAAATTCGTGAACGGAGACGCATCAGAGTCCGTGCAATCTGTTTACTCCAAAACTTCAACCCCCAGAGTTCGAAGGCGAGGAAAAATACACAGGACCTTTAGCTTTTGAATCTCCCCTATCATCGAATATGATCACCAGAGACCAGTGACACGCGGCCTTAAAACGAACACTCATTTTTGTGGATAGTGTGGACTCTGCAGAAATATAGCTGAACCAGGTAGCAGCACGCACTAAGTACCCATATCCCCAAAGGTGACGATCCGGCTTGCAGCGTCTTAGAAATGAATGAGGTTCCCGTGTGAACCTTCCGAACAGGAAACGCTTCGGCTATACGCTTAATCGTTTGCATTTTTGTTCGTGGGGACGAAACTTACACTAAGAGCGCTTCTGCGATTTTAAGTTGCGGCTGGTCGGGGTGGTGATCATCTGGGAAAATTCAGTAAACGAGGAAAATTATGAAATTTCTTTCATAAGATGAGTAATTTCAATCACCACAGACATCGATCAGCGTATACTGTTCCCAATTGAAAGGAAATCTGTCTACAGCCATTGCCATTGTCGCAATGACAATGGAATCTTTAATAAGACCGAGGGACGAGATATTACCCAGGATTACTAGGTTGTCTAACAATAAAATTTAAAACACGATCGCAATGAAACTACCCGAGTGGCTCGTTAATGCCCCCATGACTACTTGACACTCTATAAGGCTTCCGATGAACGGGCCTGTGGGATAGTCTAGCAAAAAAGAATGAATGTGGACCTAAACAAATTTTCAAATTTCATTCTTTCTTTATCTTCCGGATGCTCTGGCGGCCAGAATTGCCCTGAGCTCCAGACGAGCCACTTTTGGCCTGCCGTCAAGTTTCTCGGGGACCGAACCACCAGACACGCCCGAGGTGAGACTCAAAAGTCACCAGCTTCTGAATTAGCAGGCGGGCACGCTCTACGTCGAGAGTAACTGGTTTGGGCAAGAAGTAATAAAAATGAGTTTTAGGTCTTCTACACCACATCCTAGTAATGACAATTTGAGGTATTTTAATCAAGATAGAAATTTAGCGTGTAAAGTGAAGTTCAGGTTCAGTTTGTTAGATGAAATGCGAACAGCGCACCATGCATCAACTTTAACTAGCAAGGGAATCCTTCAGCAGTGGATATACCCATAAACTTTACCTTAAATATTGTGGGAAAAGGCATTAAAACAGTTTTACTATTAATAAACCGAAGCCTCTAATCTTGCTAAAAATACCGTAGGTACAGATTTCACCCACGCGGAGAATGTTCTTCGGAATCCCGCTGTCGGAAGGGATTTCCACAAGAACCTACGTATATGCCGAACATCGATGCATAAAAGCTGCGCTCGTTCATTGGTCTTGGAAGAAGGACGATGTCGCTTGTTGATACCATTGACATCCGTGATTGAAAGAAAGCAGCAACAGAAAATAAAGTTTCCGCAGTGGAGGTGAGTGTGTCTCCCCACCCCCCGCAATGAATTGAGCTGATATGGGCTATAGCACAGTCACGTAGCGTGTTTTACCGCACCATCCCGACCGCCCGGCCCATATATATTATTTATATATATATGTACAAATCCCACCCACAAGCGCATTGAAGTCCTCTCAACCCGCCCTAACCATAAATCGCCGGACCGACAGCTCGTGAAGCGGGCAAATAGACGTTTTCTGCTCTGCGCATGAACATGCGATCCCAATTTCCCTCCCCTCCCCCCAGCGCTATCGTGGAGAGAGAGAGAGAGGAATTTGGGTGACGGGAAACGATAGGCGAGGGGGAGGGGGAGGGAGGAGAGGAGGGGAAAGCGGGGGGGAATGAGGGATGGCATTGGGAAGGGGAGGGGCAAAGTACTGACTGGCAGGAAGGGCGGAGGCCGGAAGACCGGGGGGTGAGGGCTCGCAGAGGGGGACACCACGATCGCCGCCCGCTCCCATTGGCCCCCGTCGCTTTGCGGAAGCTTTTTCGTAGTCCTCCCCGTCGGCTTT
>LYUA01000320.1:255398-265499 GCA_002093875.1 Calopteryx splendens
TTGAGAAAGGAGTAGAGGAGAGGAGAAAGGTAGCCAGGTACGCACGTTGTACGCGATGGATAAAGGAGAAGGACACGCAAGAGTGACAGACGAAAGGAGATTTGAAAATACATATAACGTTACACGGGATATCCCGTTTATAAGAACGGAAATGTGGCCATTTGGATAAAATAAAGCAATTTTTTTTATTTAAGCCACCGGTTATTTTTAGAACAATGTGTGCACATATCCACCCGGTAAAAGATGTATCGTGTTCGAGTACGACCTCATAGCGTATGTCGCTTCAAAAATCTTGCCAATTCCTCTACTCTATTAGTATTAAATGTTTGGTATATATGCCATTAATAGCCAAATAGATTAGAGAAAGCACTAACTCTACCGTAATAGTTGCGGACAAATAACATGTACTCTCTCTGAAGAACAAAAGGACTGTCACTGCAAATATAATAACCATATGGAAAGTGAAGAAACAAATATTTTAGAAATAAATTAAATTGTATAAGCCGTTCGACGCATTTAAGACTGAATAGTTTCGTAAAATGATAACCAAAAAAGGAACAAAATCGACTTTCTCTGATGGCCAAATAGGTACTTTAGGATACTCATATAATATACGTTTCTTTATAAAGGGGAGATTCCCGGGAACAACTTTGCCAGTAGAAAATAATTGGGTAATCAAGGCCGCAGTCCTCATGTACCTCATGTCAGCATATGTCCCTAACATACACTGGTACTGGATATATACTATTTACAAATTGGGACATGCCCTTTTAAAAAAATACGAAGGAAATATTTTACAATGGAAATAAGAGAATGAACAAAATTTCAATTGAAACGACACGAACGATGTAAAGCCTTAGCTTAAAAAAGAATCAAAAGTTTCAAACGTGAAGGTCTAGTCTAGTACGTATTTTGGTTAGAAATTTACATTTTTTTATGCGAGGAGATGGACATTAGAAACTTATTCAGTGCATGTAGCCAGCAGCTTCAGTGGCTCCAATATATATTCAGTCCCGAAAAAATAATCGAAGTCACAGAATTGCTTCCTAAAACTGCAAAGGAAAGGTACACCGGATCAGCCAAATACGAATGGTAGTATTACGATTTTTTTATTTTGATGACCTGATAACTGAAATAAAAACTAACATAGTGAACCTTAAAACATTCTCTAATCTCTGAAACCGTCTTGCAGGTATTTTATTGCATTTTGCATGTATCCTATTGCATTTTATTGCATGCAGTTTACCTCCCCAAATGTTCCTTAAACCCCCATCCCACTCCCTCATCCCTTACCCTTTCCAACCGGTGCTTGCACTCTCTGCCACACACCTATTTGGTGGATCGTGGGGTATTTTTGTATATTTAGATGTATATTACAAACGGATTTGAACACTGTCGTACGATTTTAAAGTTTAATTTAAAGTAACAGTAGTGCGGACTGCAACATTCTATTAAGAAGAGGAAAAATGGTATAACTGCGAGTGGAGATGGACAATGGGAGCATTGGGGTATATTTGTTTTTGAAGAATGAGGAGGGGGAGGTTGGTAAGACAGCGGAAAAAGGGAGGAGTTGGTAATATGGCAAGGGACGAGAAAGAACACGATACAACAAGTTAAGAGTCAACAAGTAAGTTTGAAGGGCAGTGTTTTCGACAAACCCCGAAGCAATATAGCACCGGAGAGGAGGTATAGGGGAGGAAGAGGATGGGATACAGGATGGAGTGGACAGAATGAGGAAAAGGGAAAGTAAGGGTAGGGGGGAATGAACAAAAGCTCGACGGAATATTCGAGGTTAATCCCTTTTCCCTCCATGGCAGGTGAATAGTGCTTCCTAGGACTGAATTGTGACTGAAGAATAAAAAAGTTTTTAGAACAAAAAACAATAATATCGATGAAGAGTAAGTCAAAAGAATTGAAAATGGGGAGTTTAGATCAATAAAAACTGAGTTATGATATATTTTTAACATTTCCTAGAACTAGCTACTTCGACAAAATATTCACAATATATTTACCACCTAATACCCAATTCAACCCATCATTATTCCACTTCACTAGGAAATCTTAATTCTCCGAAACAAGCCACTATTAAGGTGTATAACATTACAGCAAGGAAATCAGGTTATTTTTATCAACATGAGATTGGAGACTATGGGCTACGATACTATCTAGAAGGACTTCAAGGAGTTATTTCTACAGGGAAAGAAGGAATAGTTTTATTACCGTATTAAATTTGTAGACGAGCCTTTGAGAGATTGACTGTCGAACGGATAAGGAATTCTTTATCCCTCGTAAAATTCGTGACTATAACAGAAGGAAACACGTACGGAAATTTGGACACCCCGTATGTGAAAAGATGTGGAATGATAATAACAATAATAATCAATGTCATTATAGGCTGGTATCCTAGCAATCCCTTCCACACGTCCTCGCGGCGGATGCAGGGTAATATGCACATGTGGATATAGATGTTCTCTTCAAATTGGAGGAAATTTGAAGGGCAATCAAAGGACCAAAGATTCGTAACTTTTCTTCATCAATATAGAAGTTAAAAATCCGCAAAGAGTGTTTTTTTTTAATTCCACCAGGACTTGAAGTTGATTTAATGGGACTTGACTACATATTCAACTGACTGGAAGTTATCAACGCGTAAAACCAAAGCGACAGTTTTACAAGATATTTAATAACACACACTCAATCGTTTTGAACCTTAGGTGGAAAAATATTTAACAAAAATTTAATAAAATTATAATTTCTAAGCAAATGGAAATTTCAATAACATCATAATAAACAAATCCAGAATAATAAAAGAGTAGAGTTAAAAAAAACATTCTTCTATGATTCTACATTAGGGACTGGGTTCGCATGTCAAGCTGGTAGATAACTTTTAAATTGGATCTTTACCATGTTCGTCAAGTTATTCGTGCCGCGCAAACCCTAAATTAATCATTCATTTTCAAAACGCAAACAAACTCCCGCATTTAAATAATCTCTTGATAGTCGGCGACATTAAAACGAAAGACACCTTCCTGTTGGCCAAGAAGGTAAGCTAAAGGACAACGCATTCAGATTAGTTTAAAATTTTAAACTCTAATTACGCTCTGAATTTACGCAGACGGATCTCTAAGAACCATAAGGAATTGAAAGGGATACATAAAATGGCAGAAACGAGTGTGGAACTGGGGGAAGTTGAACAATGAAGAAAGGCGAGGCACGATTTAAGGATGAGGGGAAACGCGTGACCTGGTGCAGAATGGGAAACAATCCAAAAGGGGAAGGAGGGAAGGGATGATGACATCACCCCAGCCCTCTCGGCCGAGCAGAGAGGAGGTTTGGAAGGAGGAGTTGATACGACGGAGGACTTTGGAAGGGGGCGAGGCTAGGAAACTACTTACGGAACCACTTAAAGAGATTTGGGCGAAGCAGATGTAATAAGGTGCTGGGAGGGGAGGGGGTGGGTAGGGGTGGTTGGGGGAAGCGAAATAAATCGATCGTTTGGATTTATAAAATGTTGCGGCCTTGAATTCTTTCGATAAATGTGCTATGGATTTAGAAGCCCTTGCGTGAAACTATTGAAAATGGAACAGTTCCTCAACCTTAATTTGGAGAAAAATAAACTTTCATCACTTTCACCAGTGGAAATATGTACTATGTACATACACGTCACGTTTTACGAACCAGACAGGATGACGGGCAACAGCTGTAACCATTCGGCAAACGCAATCGACTGTTTACCTTATCTGACACAGTATTAGGCATATATCCTGGTCATATACCTTAGAAGTAATTCATTAAATTTGCTCAAAGACTTTTTTGCCTAACTTTGAGTGGAAAAAAATTAATGTAATGCAATGGTGTTAATGAATGACTACTCATATTCAATACAGGCCTGTGATTACTCTATTCAAAAGAAAACTTATTTTAGCTCATAAATAAGAGAAAAAATATAATACCTATACCTATTTCAATACATTCAAGTGAATTCGCTATGACAGAGAGAGTTTAATTAACCGTATCAGTGAAATGGAAGAATTGTCGTGGAAAATGGCAGCTCTTTCCTCCATCAGTGCGCGAAAAGAGTAACTGAACTAATTTCCTAATTTTAAAACATTCAGCTTTGTGAACAAATATTTGAATATCTCTCTTCATAATTGCGGTTTAAGCCTCTTAACAATAGAAAACAGATTCTACAGAAAATCGAAAGTCGTTAGGTACCACAGGCTCACAAAATCTACAATTTCAATAAGGTATGCATCCAGCGAGAGTAACCGGATGTTAGTGGAATCCACCAAATACGTTATCAAATTTTGTTACCAATGACGTATTTGAGATAATGTTTCCGTTCCAAAGGTTACTGAAAAACAATGTAACATGTTCTATATATATGGAGTGAGCAAGAATTGGAATAGGTGATAAAGATGGTTTGGGACAATGTCGGGGGAGGAGGGGGGAAACAGGAAGCTAGGGGAGGGGTATTACCAGGAGGGGAGGGTGGTGGTGTGCGAAGTGGGGGGAGGATAGTGACGATCGGAGGGAGAGGTGCAGCGGAGCGGGAAATCATCAGAGGGCTCTAATTAATTACGGAATTCCTTCGGCAGAATCGCCGTGATGCGTGCCCTGTTTGCATTCCTGAATGCAGAGGAGGAAAGGGGAATGTAAATCTCGGGCACGTGGCATTTACGGAAGGTTGATGATATTGTGGAATGACCACAAACCTCACCAAACGTTACATCTCTCTCTCTATGTACTTCTGCTCGCCTTTAATTCATTCATGCACGTGAATATCTTCGGTTTCGTCAGAAATTGTGCCCTCCTGCACACGTGTCTGCTAATTGTTATATCTAGGTATACCTAGCCCAAACACTGAAAATTGTGATACATGATGACTATGATACACAAAATTACACAAACCCAATGTTCTCAAATGTAGGCTAACGGAGGAGGCGCGATTTACAACTATTCATAGCAGAAAAAAATATGCGCTTACGGAGAAGAGAGGAATTATTCAATTCCAAAAAGGAGGAACCTGGTTTGAAACTTTTCATATGAGCATTGGAAACGTGCTGTTTAAAAAGAATAAAGGGGATTAAATAAACAAATCGAGCCACCCGCTCGTACTCAAATAAAAAATATTTATTACCCCGAAATACAATCCAAAAAAAATTATGTGAACAATATCTAATATAATAATCTAATTCGGAATAGGCTCGATTTAATTAGGAAATAAAGACTGCAAAACGTTTGCGCAATAATATACATAAATATATACATATATATATTACATAAATCATTATAAGCGCAGTAGAAGAATCAATTAAAAATGCTACAGCTTATATTTTTTTCTCACACGCCAAGGCTGTTTCAAGAAATTACTATGAGATTCAAAATTCTGATATTGCAGTGCGAAAAATGATAAGGCTTCGTACACGAATGACAAACCACAGATTCTGACCTCTCGCCCCGCCACATTTTGTCACGGCGATTTTCTCCGCCCTTAAATTGACGCCACGATTCTCGATTATTTCCCCAACTTCACCAAGGCTTTTCCCATCTCATAGTTTCTTTTAAACATTTATTTCGACTATCTTTCTAGGAAAATGCGAGGTCACCGGTGTCTCGACTCACACCCCTTGTCATATTTTGTCTTGCTCTCCTCCACCCTTAACAGCGTGACATCTTTTTTGCAGGAGGCCTAAAGCAAAATAATAAAAGGAGAAAAGAGTGAATTTAGAAACTTATCAGTCTGCTCCATTGCTGTAGTAACTCTAGGAATTCCAATGGGAACTTGACACCAATGCAAACAGTATAAATAAACTCAGTCTTCCTGAAGTTAGAATGGCGAATTAAAGAATTTCGGAGCAATATCAGCTATGAATAGACTTTTCCCTAGTGGCATTTCACTATTATTCATTTATATAGTGTAATACAATGAAGTAAGATTTGAGTATATATTGTTCTTTTGAATACAACACTTACTTGATGGACCAAGTCGTAATGCATGCCTATACTTTCAAAATATTAAAATGAAAATATATTTTTATGCGAGTGGAATTTTAGGCACAATTCGTATAATCTACCCCGTAAAACCATATCTTCGAAATCGGCAAAAAGGTCACAGGGATATTATTTATAAGTCAAGCACTGATTATGGCAGCAGACAGGCTATGAGAGCATCTGAAATTAATAAAATTCGTGAATTGGATAAATAACCCAAGTGCTGTTTATTGGAATCGGGAGTAGACCAAGGCAGGCTATAAACCTCCTGAAATCGTGATACAACTCGGACCACATAATTCGTCTAGCCATTAGGAGGTGACATACATTATTATCCTGTCAGCAACCCGCCGCCGACGTGGGCATGAACATCATAGGGATACAAACATCTCAATCTGCATTACGCGGAGACAAATACATCATGCTTAAAAACAAATTGCACGAAACCGCCACCCTTAAGCTATAGATGGAACCTAGCAGCAAAAACATACATCTTGCCCCTCCAACCACACACACACACACACCCGAATGGCACACGTTTGTTCCCACAGATGCGGCGAATGGAGAGCGCGCGCGACCCCCGAGTGCTCTCCGACCCAATTAGTGAGGGGCGCGAGGCTGTAATTACCGCGCAATGAATCGGGAATTGGGAGAGGGAGAGGTGAGTGACGGGCGTGGGAGAAGGGATGGCGGGGGGAGGCGGAGCGGGCACAGAGCGACCATCCGAAATGTCTGATCTTCCCCACGCTCATCGCCGGGGAGGAACCAGGTAACGTGAAAATGTGCAATTAACGCATAAAAGTTGCATCATATATTTGAAATAATTTTTTTCGGAGAATATTCCACATCGACGAATGACCACTCTTTTTAATCATGCCTGTGAAGAGTTTCGTTGATAATAACTTTCGCATATTCTTCTTCAAGGACGGCTATCAGGAAAACAAAGAAAATAAAATGTCAGGTCTTAAAATACGAAACACATTGGCGAGAATCACACCGTGGCCATTTAATAATCTCGAATCGGTTGAAATAAAAATAAATATCTAAAACTCTCGAGATCCAATTGGAGAACTCGAGAAAGTGGGTTTTCGATTTTATTTTTTCTGTTCATATCCTCTTCCGATGCTTTTCTTTTGCCTTTTTCAGTGCCTATATATTTATTTTAGACGGCTCAAGCAACAAAAAATAGCAGTTGAACAGTTAGGCGATAAACCAACATACAGCGAAAAAATCGAATCGCTCATATTTTACCAAACGAGAATTTGAATCAATATTGATCAATGGTGGCGCAACAAAATTTGAGTTTGAAAATTTCTCTTTTGCATATTTGCTTCGAAGAATATTATTACCTTTAACGTTTCTCCAAACGCTGTAAAAATATGTAAAATAACTTCAATTCCACATGCGGGACCTGTCCCTAAATTTACATCCTTTATCAAAAGCGTAAAATGAAAATGAATTTCTTACAAAGTTAATTTTAGAAAATAAAACCCCGCAGGTTACGAGAACTGAAACGTTTGAATAAATAAAGGAGATAAAAATAAAAACAACGTTAATTAACTCCCGTAATGTGTGAAATTAAATAAAATTAAAATGTGTTCACGAGAAGGAATTTACTTTCCCTCAGATAAAAACGAGAATAAAGCATGTATGACCAGAGTAAGTCTAATGGGGAGTCGAACAATTTATAGCCTCTACTGGGGCAGGAAAAACAGTACCGATATGAAGGGACAAGCGAAGATCGTAAATTTTTCTCATTCTCACGAACACGAGGACGTCCATTCGACGTGTCATAGATGATAATGTCTTTCCAAAGGATATCTCGAGGGATATTTATTCCGATGAGGGAAAGAACAAGAGCGCCGAAGAGAGAACCAAAATCTAGATTACATCAACCCAGCTCCTCCCACCCCCAGCACCCGACCGGGAAGAGAGACAGCGGAGGGGGGGGGGCAAGGGGATGGAGGGGTGAACGGTGGTGCTCAGTTCCATTTTCCCATAGGCTGCACGGCGTAGGCGGGTGTCCCCAATTAGAGTGAACGCCCCCCCCCACCAACCCCGTGGGGGTCGCCTCGCGTGCCCGCGACGCACGCTAACGAAGCATGGACGGTGGGATGAGCGGAGTGGGCGAGGAGAGGAGGAAAAAACAAACCTACACGCGTGGGGGAGTGAAGGACGCGAGGACAACGATGGACGACAATGGGATTGAACCCACCCCTACCGCACCACCACCCCCGTCCGACCATATCACTTTGATCCCGGCAGCACCCCAAAAAAAACCCTGTTGCCCCCCATAGCACCCGTCTCGCTGGCTTCTCGCACCCCTTCACCCGCCGTCCCTAAAGCTCTGGATCCTCCCGAAACATTCGGACGAGATTGAAAACGAAAAAGGAGCGGGGTGAGGACCGCAGAGTGGTTACCTGCGGTGGACCGCGGAGACGGAATGGTGGAGGACGTAATGCGGTGCCTCCTCGGGGGAGGGAACGATAGATATCGATCGTAGGAGAGTGGAACCCTATCCCAAAGGAAGAGAGGGGCAAAATTACAAAGTGGGCAGACAAATGAGAAAAAAATGGGTATAATTTCGCGATCCACCTTCCCACACAATTTACATCCCGCCACTTGCATTGAGAGAAATGAGCGTCTAGGAATGTGATATGTATTGAAAACCGGGACGAAAATACTTTCGGACATCGCCTACCTTACGCATCGCTATTCTTCCGGTGGAAAATCTATTGATTTAAGCGGAATGAAATTATAGAGGAATGAATCTAAATGAAGGTTCATTAATTTATGAACGGAGAATGACTACGGATTAAAGCTAAATTATCAAGTTTATCAGGTCCTAATGTTGGTTTTTAAAGCTGATTCTTCTTTAATTATTGCAAAGCATATCTGCGTTTAAAGCTTTAAGTGATGCGTTTTCGTATGACAGCATTATTTAGGATGACATCCAATTATACCCAATGCCTTAAGAGGAGCCGGAAATAGACATAGAGAAAAATAATTGGCACAGGAATGTAAATACACGGCATTACGTCGTGGGGGTTGAAAGTAAACAAATTCAAATTGTTCCGCTAATGAACATAAAGCAATATAACACTAGAGGAAGTCCAAATTCAAGTTTTGAGAAACCTTATAACCTGAAATTAGCACGGAGAATGGCATTAATGAGGGTACGAATAAGCAAAAATAACTATATTTTTCATAATAATTGCACTAGAAGGATCGTTACGATGGGAAAGTTGTCGAGACGGAATAGTGACGACGAGAAACAAAAGGCTCATGAAAAAAACACTAAGAGCCTTAAAAATTTTAGGCCGGTCTTTATAACAGCAAAGGAAAATTCGCTTAAATGGAATTTATCCCCAAATCCTTTTATTGCCTGATTTTACCCTCGAGTTAAAGTAGTCCCGCCAAGTTTTATAAATCTGGAAAGAGGCTTGAGGCCTATGAGATGCAAACGCTATTCCTACAAAAATTATAGGGGACAAGGGGGAGGAACGGGAGGGGGTTGACCAGAATCCATGAGGAAGGGAGAAAGAGATGGATAATGGGGGGTGGGGGGAAAATAAGGAATCTTTTGCTGCGTTACGACCACGGGGAGTCAGATCCCCTAACACGCCCCCTGGGATAATGGAAACGCACGCCACGAGATCATTACTCTCCCTCTCTCTTCTGTTCTGCCTTCCCTCCCTTTACCTCCCACCTCCCCGCCCTTGTAAAGAGGAGACCACGGCCACAACGCCCTCACCGTTCTCCCAGTGACGGAAACTCCTCTCACCCCCGTGCCACGCCCCTTCGGAGCCGGCCCCCGCAAGGGAACACGGTGCCATACCACCGCCGACCCACCCACCCACTCCCTCTTTCTCCCACATTGCCAACCCCCCCCAATCTCCAATGCCTCCCTATCCCGTCGGTTCTGACACCTTCCCTAAGCAGCACATAATCCATCACGGGGGCACTTCATTACCGTCTGCACTCTTTCCATTTGTGTGGGTATATACGTACACACAAACACTTCTGCAAGTAAATATGTATTTGTATAAACACACACGACCCTGGACCAAATCCAACGAGAGCCGGGGACGGGGGGGGGGGGAAGTTGGG
>LYUA01000320.1:288451-299412 GCA_002093875.1 Calopteryx splendens
CGCCGCCAATCCAGCCACTTCTCTCCCCCACTCCCTCCATCCGTAATTCTCCCCGGCACGACCTCCCCACTCCCCCCCTCGACGCGCGCGTTTTGCTTTCTCTAGGAACTCGGGTCTTCCGATCGCGAGGGAGGAGGGTTCTTCTGTTCGGAGAAGGAGGAGGGGGCAAAGAGAGAGAGAGAGAGAGGGAGGGAGGCAGCCAGGCGGCTGAGTTATACGTATCGGACGGAGCAGCAGGGGGAAGGAAGACTGCAGGCTTTGGTGTGGTGGGGAGGGTTGAAATGAACGAGGGAAAGAGAGGAAGGACACCCTTTCCCCTCCTTCTCGCCCCCTCTCCCCCGACTGGCAATCCTTCCCCCCGTTTCCGTGGCAACGGGGCGACGCCGCCGCTCCAGGCCACCCCTCGCCCCTTCTCCCCTCCCCCCCGCCGCCGCCAGCTTTGTCCCCGGTGGCCGGCTCTTTTTAACAATCGGGTGCGGGACGACGGAGCGGCACCCCAGGGAGAGAAAGAGCGAGTGAGAGGAGACGCACACAACGGTCGGGAGAGGCCGAGGGTGTGTGTGTGTGTGCATGATTGGGAAAAAGGGAACGAACGGCAGTACAAATGGGGTAGGGCACAAAAAATATAACCTACCCTTCTGGACTTCAAAGTTTGGCGGTGACGTCACCAGGGTGGGATCGGGAACCTCTTGTTGCGACGCGGTATTCGGGGAGTGAGTAAAATTTAACCCTTTTTAATGAAATCTCCGAGTAACTTTTCCATTCCTACCTTCAACCCATCGGGGTCATCAGTTTGGTCATCGCTTAGGAGTTCTGGCATTCATTATCTTATAGGACTTCTCATTATCAGGTGATCTCTTAAAAGAGTTCATTTTATTCGCAGCATTAACGTTTTAATTCCCGTCCTCCATCTTTCCTACATTTTGGTCTTCTGCAAACTATGTCGCCTCGAAATATGTTTTATTTTTCCACTTTTAACTAAGCACTTCTACCAAGATCTTGTTTCAATTTTCACCTACCTACTCCTTTGAGGGAGGATACTTGATTTAATCCAGTACCCTTCATAATGTGATCCAGTGTTCTCTAAACAATGTATTGAAAAGTTAAAAAAAATAGGTAGATACGTACACATTTATTATTGCTTAAAGTTAATGTGATTCTCCTGATTAATGCTGAAAAGGGAGAGAGTTTTTCATCAGCGCAATTCCACAATTACTTGGTCTCGAGATATGACGGGATACGGCCAAAGTCGTTACGCATCTCGTGCAGTAATGCGACGCGTAACCCCTTGGGCTTCCGAGGGGAGGTGGAGTTACAGAATGTAGGGGAGGTATGAGGTGTCTGGCATCAGCAAATTGCCTATGTGAATGACTTAATTGGATAATTAATTTTTGGTGAGGTGAGGACATAAAGATTACTCTCTCTCTCTCACCGGAGGTGTGGAGGCAAAAAAATAACTTAGGAACCCGCCTTAATTCGACGAGAGAAAAGGAAGTGTTGAAGCCTAATTAATGCCACTGGAACTCAGTTAGTAGCACATCTGCGGCCTTTTTACTCTAGAAGTCGTGAAGGGAAGCGATGAATGTAGTGATAAGAGTTTTATTTTGCTCTACGAATGTAGATAATTTACTCCCAACAATTATTTTGGCAGTTCACGGTTGTAAACCTTTCGACAAAATATTTTTTTTACGATATTTGTGTCTCAATCCGCGTAAACACTGTAAGAAACAAAACGGCATGATACTTCCATGGTAATATTCCTGTGTGGCCCAGTCAGAAAAAAAAAAAATAATTAAACTTTTTTAAAGAATCAATAGCTCCAAAACGGAAAGCAGTGTTGTTCGGAAAGAATGGGAAGAATTACTCCAAAGTGAGAGTAAACAGGGCAATAATTTAAAAAGTGGAGGATTAGAGTGTCTTAGCAGAATGTTTGCAAAATACTGTAGAATAGAACGAGTTCGATGATGCCAGAAAGGTAATTGGTAGTTTTTGGACTTGGTATATAAAAAATGAACGTTTGTCTAAGGTAGAAAAATTAGCAGTGCATAAAAGTAAACTCGGCCCCAAATTAATGCACGAGTACGCTTAGAACATAAGAGATCCAGTGCAGAAGGAGCTAATCTCGGAATTGAACAGGATATTGAGGAAAGCTGAACTTTTCGTGAAGAATCGTTACGAACGAACGGAGAGCCACTCATTGTTATTGGAAAGCCTTAGGTAATTGGGAGCCACTGGAAGCACGAAGATTGCATGCACGACTTAAACTGTTAGATTCATACAAATCCTTCAAATTTAACGCTGAAACAGAGGGAATAATTTTACCTCCGCATTAAATTGTTAGGCGAGACCACTACGGAAAGTTGAAATAGATTGACTGCCGAACAACTAGATATAAAGAATTCCCAATTCGTGACTATAACAGTATGAAATACGTACTTGAATTTTATCATCACGAAAGTGAAAATAAGCGGAATGCGGAAGCGGCTAGCAAGGGCATAATGCCAATCAATTAACGGAAGCTTCGGTCAAAACTTCGGTCTACCACAATAAGCAAATATATAACTTTTTCTAGCACAAACAATCCTTAAGTATTTTATGCCCACTTGGGCATGGGATTATTGAGAGGTGTTTGTGGTATAAAAAGGAGAAAGAGGCGAGGGATAATTGGGCCAAGAAAGGATGTGGATTGGATGCACCCCATTCCTCAAAGATTTCCTCTTCTCCAGTGCTAGGCATAAAACTGAAGTTCGTCGTGCATTTGTTGTAGGAGTGATCTCAGCAGTGTGTCGCCCAGACACCGGTATTTGGTGCTTTGAAGGCTAAGATGTTTTTAAGGACATTCTGAGGGTCCAACCGGAGGACCATTACTGGACACAGAAGAGTCTTTTTTGAAACCATCAAGTGACTCCAGCCATCTCGTTAAAGGCCAAACCCTGGACACTTCACGTGGGACCTTTGGACTTATTGAGTTATGAAAGGAAATTTGGAGTTGAGGAAATTGTCGTGCTCCGCCAAGTCAACATTCTCCAGGTTCCCGTTTCTCGAAGATAAAAGTCAACTCTCTTGTCCTTGTAGTTTCCTCACACTCCGTGAGCCTTCTAATGACTAAAATCCACAACGCCACTTGCTCATGCATCACAGATATATTTAGAAAATTTTACACGACTACGACTGATGTTAGAGGATAAGTAAAATGACTTTTAGCTTTTAGACATGGGCCTCCGAATGTAACATAGTTATTGAATTATGTGTAATACGACGGGTATTCTGCCGAGAAATTAAAGTTTTGCAAATCCCTTGAAAATTATTACACATCCTTACAGTCTTCTGAAAGACTTTTGTACTTATTAAATATATTTTTCCCTAAGATAATGCATTTTCCAGATTCTCATATCTGCCCCTTCGTACCGTTCAAAATTATTATTTTCTTCCTCCCTCTTCTCCACATACCTAACATTCAGCCACTAGCCTTAAGCATCCACCTCCCCTTCAAAATCTCTTCCGCCTACATCACATTTTCCAGCTTAGAATTTCTCCCACCGATTTCCCCTCTGACTCCATCCCATGGAACTCTTTCGTTCGTGATCCTGTTTGCTAGCTTATTTTATTCCATTTTCTCCTTACACATATCTTTCAAACTATTACAGGTACTTACGATATTAAATTTTTTACGGCTCCTTGTGCGGTACATTAATGATTTGAAATGATAAGGAAAAGGAAACACTAAGGTACACGGAAAATAATGACTGTAGGTAGAACATAAAACAAAAACATACCATATTCTCATATCAAGATAAGAACAAATGATTTCAAATGGGATTATTCACCTAAAAATTTGCACTCTAGTACAATAAAAAAAGCGCCTGCGATGTATCAAACTATACACCATTACTATCTCTCTCAAATCCTCGCTAGAAGGATTTCGAATGGGAGAGGTGACTTGTACATTCGCACTCCGGTCCAATAAAAACATAGCTCTTAGGATAAATCTTACGATACATCATTTTTCTATCTCTCTCTCTCAAGCTCCCAGTTGAAAGTAAGATATCTGAAAACTAGCAACTTTTCAAGAAGCCTTCGCCCTTTATCAAATCGTCAGGTTGCCAGCATAGTGGGTGGAAAATCCTCACGCACAGACCTCGCATAAATAAAACAAGGAATCCGAGGCTTCCGGTGCTGGAACATAATATGCCTTCGCTTCCATTTACGGAGCCACTGCATGAAAAGGGGATGTGGAAATGGGGAGGGGTTCACAGAGGGGCGGTTTCGCAGCATGGTGGGATTGACGCAAGAGGGAGAAGAGTGGGTGTCGCGAAGGCTGAAAGCCGAGATGGGATTGCGCGTATTATATTTTAGGTTGGGGGGGGGATGAAGCAAAGTATACGCTTGGGAGGATGGAAGGGAGGGGACGCTGGGAGAAGCATAAAGGGGGGATTGCAGAAGAAAGAGTCCAGAATGCAAAAGAGTGAATTCCGTGAGAGAAATGCGAAATAAGATGGACTGGTTCATGACTTGTTTTATTGTGGTTGAAGTGACCCAATAAAATTAGAATACGAAATTTTGAAGTTTGTAATCCACTAATGTAAATGGACGTGAGTTTTCACCCAGGAGGTCAACATGTCAAGAACATGTCTTTTTCATTAGATAATTTTCGACTTTCTACATTATATTGATATTTATTTGAATAAAATACGCATAATGCTACCACACTAACCAGCATAAAATAATTAAGCAAATATTTTCTCGTATCGATTGTCGCAGCATAAAAATCCATCAAGCAAATCAGAAAAATATTCGTAAACTAATTTGGAAACAATGTAAACTAATTTGGAAACCCTAATTACACTTGACAAGTTATTCTAGAAATTCAACAGTCAGTATCCGGGTCTACATGGTTCCCATATCCTTAGTAAGGTAGTTCAATATGCAGTAGAGATAATAGTGCTACTAAAACAATCAAAAAAGAGAGGAAAATGATCGTCGTCCCAATTAAACATCCCATAAATATTTTTCCCAGGATTTTTCCTTCATTTCAGAAAAACTATCTCATAATTCAATAGCTTTAAAACAGAAACACATGCGTCCATAGATACAATTATTGCAAACATTTACTTCCCTCGGTCCTGATTTCTTATTCAAATGACCGGCTGAAATACCTACTTCAAAAGAAAGAACTCAATCTTATGTATTGAATTTCCTTAGTAAAATATGCATCAATCATCACATTAATCAACCAAGCCCAACGGCGTGTGAAATTCACACATCAAGAAAGAGGGGGGGTCAGTTCTTTTCCCTGTACCGCCTGTGATTTCCCAGGGTGACCTGGCACCCGAAAAATGGTACTCAACTTGAGTGAAGCTCAGGGTGCCCAAAGGCTAAAATATGGATACATTTCAATATAGTACTAGCATTGCATTATTCGACTAAGCTTCCACCGGGGATCGGAAACTTTTATGCCAACGAATCTATTGTACATCTACATCTAAATATTAACCAAAAACCTACCGTAAAGGCGTGCAATAGGGGGTGTTAGGACACCAGCCATTAGTGACATTGACTAAATGTATTGCAGAGGAAAGGGATTTTTCATCTAATGGACAACTCTCATCATAATAGCCAAATTTTTTCTAAACTATTTCTTTTTGTGGCTTAAGTCACACTAAAACCTCTACATATATTATACAAAAAGCGCAGGAATACGAATTGGGAGCCACAGGAAATAAGAGAATTTCTAAAGATAAGAGTACGTACTTCGGATGCGTAAATGCTAAGGAGGAAGAAAGAAGAGAAACCAGTACGTCACATTAATCTCAATGAAATAAATAGAAAGGTCTTATTGCAGCGGGACATACAATTCCAGCTCGTGCATGCATGAATCTTTTTTCAGTATTCCATTTACAACACTGACGTAACGACATAAAATTAAATATACGAATAAAAGCATAAAGTCAAATATAGCAAACCAAAAAAGCAGTCATACGAAAACAAATAATTCACGATCAAGCTCGACATCCACTTAACCTTGAGGAATCTTCTGGGCTATAAAGAGAGGAAATAATTCTCGCAATCAGCGCAATAAACACGGTAAATACGTCGCATAACTTTTATAATACCACACGCAACGAAGAAAGTTTTGATTTGACGCGAACAAAGTCTAATTTTCGGCTGGCACACACGGACCAAAGTTCACAGAATAGCGTAAGTTGGAAGGACCGAGGGTACTCCGGATGGAAGTGGATAGAAGGTTGAGAATCCTTTTTCGAGCTCGAGGAGCCAAACAGCCGGCAAAATTAGATAAAAAAGTTTTATGGCGGATTCCCTCTTTCAAGGGCGAAAACTCACGTGCAAAAGAGGTGAAGTAATAAAAAAGTTGTACGGTGCAACGTGGAAATATAAACATGAAATATTATTACGGCAGAGGACGGAAGGAGAGGGAGAGAGACGTGGGTGAGCGAGGAGGGAGTTGTTTGCGAGATGAACGATGAGGAGAAGAACCGCTAGGATTGCAGCACATGAAGGACTTCTAATAAATCCAATCGATAATGAAATTTCAAGATAAAATAATGAAATACGAAAATATAAAATAATGATACTTCTCGTAAACATTTGGAATACACACATCAATGTTTCCCTAGAGATCACTAGCATGCCGACATACTAACGAATAGGCTACTCTTTCCGTTCCCATACGTGGCTATTATTTTCGTAACTCGTACATGGGTTTATTTAGGAGTGTGCCCATCAGAGACCTACCTTAACCGGTAGATAACCAATAATAACATACAGAGGAACTACATTTTTTTGCACGCGACAGGATACTGCGAAACCCCATTTTGGTTTATAAAACACACGCCCTCTTAGGCGGTAATATAAAAAAAAATCAGCTCAGCTGTAGGTCGCCACCCCTAATAAAAACCATTACTACTGCTAAGACAGAGAGAATCAAAAAAATATAATAAAGTAAAAAACACAAATTTATCGCCAATGGACAGTCAATTAAAAAATAATGGATAAACGATGGACGTAAATACTCCCTTGAATGTATTTTTTTCTTTTACGCCAAATAGTTCAAATATGAGGCAGCTCTAATAATGCAATCCTCTGTTAATTAGAATAAAACTGTATTAACATTAATAAATTACAACAGTAATGACATATATTATTATTGTAAATTAAAACTATTCTATCCATGAAATACGTGAACTGTAATTAAATATATAATTAAATGAGGTTAATTTGTGGCATTAGCCTGTATCCACGTCATGCGTAACATGATAGGAAGCTCAATGCTGTATTTATACCACTTGATTCAAGCTATTCATGTCAGACGGCAGTACATATTTCCTGATATACTTCAAGGCAAAATTATGCTAAAGGTCTTTGAGCATAGAAAAACCTTAAAGATAAAGGCAGAACATAAGTTGATAAAATCCCGAATTTTAGTAGTAATTCCATCATCCAGGAAACGATAATTTCAATTTTACAAAAATAATTCATCATAAATGTTCCTTTTAATTTTTTAAATTTACATGCACGAAAAGCTTCGAGACGACTGATAGAGAACAACACAACAATAACCTACTTGACGAAAATCCACCGTTAAGCCCAATAACTGTATTTTCCCATACAGAAGAGAAAATGATGAAACGGCTCTTGCACATTCAGTAACCTAATCTGACATGAAAACGAAATTGGCCGGAGCTGAATAAGATACGGGAATACGTGGAATATTTGAGTTCTGTCGTGAGCGCTTTCACCGGAATGCTCAGGATAAAAAAACTTGCAATTTTTATGAAGTATTTTCCCCACTTTTACAAAGCCTTGCGGACGGAGATGTCTTCAAATTATTTTCACACGCCTGAAATAAAAAAAATTGAACTGAGGGAAGTAACGAGGGGACACGAAGGAACGAATGCGAATACGTATGGAGCCCAACAAGTTGTGTTTGTAATGTTCGAGGCTGCAAGGGAGAAGGAAGGAGAGGGAGGGTGGTGGTAATGGATCCGCGGCCACGCACGTGCTTTTTTTTTAGACGGATGAACACACCTGATCCCGGTGGACACACAGGTTTTTTCGGGGNTTGGGGGGGGGGGGGGGGGTAGGAGGCCTCTAGCGTTTCAGCTTTCCATGGGGATTCCTTGTGAGAAGAGTGTGGCGGGAGAAGGGAAGAGTGCAAGTGAATGGCTTCCACTTTGGTAGGGTAACAACGGGAGTGGAAGCGACTGGAGAGGTAGTCGTTATGCATCCGGTCTCTTTTTCGGCAAGGGCCGAGGGAGAGTGGGTTGGGGACCACGGGGGACATCGGGGATAATGGTGTGGCGAGGAGATTCGAAATGAATACACACGCGCGCAAGAGGAGCTACAACCATACAATCACACTCTTGGCGGAAGTAAAATTTAGTACTCTTGGTGCGAGTCCGAATCCGAATTCACGAAATCGAGTGGAATAAAATCTCACGGCGGATCTCAACGCCGTGAATTCACGCAAAGGATTTGATCTCTACAAGATATCAATATATATACGTGTTTTGCACTGCCCACCATTAAATTAACCCGATTCTATGATCATGATATGTACTTATTTTATTAATATTAACTTTTTTCTCTAATTCGCTGCTTTGTTCTCACGTGAGTTAATCTAGAATCTATTGTTTACAAACTAGTTCGAATGAGTCCTGTTTTCCTACTTTTCGAAACTTCGGTGCTGACCAACCTCTGGAGAACCCGAGAACTCATCCCTCAGTTATTTCTTCACCGACGCATAGATATAAGATGAATAAACAGATATAAGGAATCCTTTTTCTCTAGCACAATTCGTGACTGTAACA
The DNA here is from genome assembly GCA_002093875.1 of Calopteryx splendens. Classification (NCBI taxonomy): domain Eukaryota; kingdom Metazoa; phylum Arthropoda; class Insecta; order Odonata; family Calopterygidae; genus Calopteryx; species Calopteryx splendens. Next base: position 297,280 of record LYUA01000320.1, read on the forward strand.
GTAAGAAGCTCGTACGGAAATTTGAACATCCCGAATGTGAAAAGATGCGGAATGATAATTTAAATAACAATAAATGTCATTAACGGCTCGTGACATTACACCCCCTGCCACCCGCCCTCGCCGCGACTTGCAGAGTAGTGTGTAGATGTATGTATGCGTGGTTGTGGACTACCATTTTGTCCGGATACCTAATGTTTTTAAGATTATTCTATAAGATATTTGACATCCCTGCATTCACAATTATTAGTTGAACCAATATATCTTCCAAAATTGGAAAATATATACATGAGGTTTACGGGAAAATAATCACTATCCGAATTATTATTCATTACACTCTGCATCCGCTTTGGAAAACAGTCAGAATAAGAATGACGATAAAAAATTAAAACTACTTAATATATCAGAAATTTTATCCTCAGAGATCAAAAACCAATAGAAGATCGAGACGTAAAACGACAGTGTCCCAGCGCCCAGCCCATTTCAGAGACCCGTCGAAAATCTGATGTTTTTAAAAGAGTTTCTGCCTTTCAGGGATTCTAGTAGCTTCTCATTCTCCCCGGGGACGTGATTGTTCTCTCAACAGAAGAAGGCGCTTTACAAAATTTCCCTGAAGAGGGGAGGAGAGTAATGGAAGTGATGGAAGAAGGAGGGCTCCGGGCTCAAGGGAGGGTAGGGAATAGCGCACGGGAAAAGAGTCGAAACAAAGATAAGGGCATCCATCGATTCGGAGTCGAGAGATGGAGAGGGAGAGAGAAAGAGCGGGGGGTTGATGGGTATTGTGTCGTAACGACGGAGATGTGGAAAGACGGGGGAGAGTTTTTAAGCAGGGGATGATGCAGATTTACCGTGGGAATACGAGAATATTATCTAGTTGGAAAAATCATTCCCCATCACGGCCGTATTAACGTATTTAGTGATGCAAGTAGACGGTGAGAATGCGAAAATTTCCACAGTTAGAAAAACAATTTCACTTTTCATCTTGGGAAAAATATCTGTTTAAATATTTACCACAAGTATCTTGCTCAGGAAAATTTATCATGCGAAAGATGCAAACCAAAATTTGAAACTATTTTCGTCTACATTTGAAAAACTCTCAAATTGTAAACATAAGATTTTTTTGTTAGGCCAGTGGATATTTCCCAACTCTTCAGTCACCATATTTGCTGAAAAAGATGGACTCATTCACCCCACGTGAACTTTGATCAGGAATGAATAATATTTTATATGGGCATTAGTGACAATTTTATTCCAGAGATTACGGTTGATCGCCTCAGATATTTGCCCATTGAGAAATGAAGATAAGCGCAAGTAGAAGATTTTGAAATATGGTTAGCGATGGAATGGAAAATATGCTGGAAAAGAGGAAAAGACAAACAAAGACTGCGAATAGGTATCTTGACTTAGGAAAGGGGTAGCAATTCTGAGTACGTAACTGGAGTACGTAACTGTGTGTGGAGAAAAGTTGTTTATAAAGTGAATATTACCATTAGCACGGGAAGTAATGGTCAGAACCTCCTCAAAATCTATCTCCCAACTGCAGACAAATAATAGGTATAGGCTGTACAGATCTACCATTTAGTAAACACCAATTTTCAACGAAAGTCAGAGATACATAATGTACAGAGAACAGCATTTCTTATCGATGCACACATTCATACTCGGATCGTCAAATCAAAAAAGTTCAAAAAAGGCGAAGAAAATATTATACATATTTAAATGCAAAAATGCATCGTCTAAACCGGACGAACCTTCCAGAAAATGAAGGAAAAGAGGAGGAGGTGAAGATATCGGACGGAAGATTGGCAGAATTAAAATTTTCCTAGGAGCCATCTCCTTAATTGGGAGGCGGTCGGGTCGTTGCGTGTCGGGACACAACGACGGCGTCCCTGGTGTCCGACGGAGGAGTTGAGATGGGATATGGAATTGAGGCCTTATCAGACGGCCGTCTCCTTTACGTGATTTCCGGTAACTTCTCGATAAAAAAAAGCGGAGGAGATAAGATAAGCGGGAGCCACGGTTGAGAGCCGTCTGGCCAGGCGACTGAAAGGGAGAGCACGCGATTTCGAATCGATCGGACGCGGCTGTGAGAGGAACGGGCATGCGCACTCCACAAACCGCGGGATTGGGGGCGGT
>LYUA01000320.1:387139-398099 GCA_002093875.1 Calopteryx splendens
TGTGTATATACCGGCCTACACGTACTCCCCTCCTCTCTGGCAGGGTCTGGGGGTTGGTCTGGGGTTATTGGGGATGGGGTAGGAAAAAAAGAGTAAGTAATTGGACATCGCGAACGCCATGCTGGACGGAAACTTGGAAAATGGTGCCACACAATCGGCGTCCCCCTTTCCCAGCCCACCTCCCCCCCCCGTCATCTTCCCCGCCAATGCACCATTGGTGCGTGGCGACCCTGCGCTGCGTACGACATCGACTGTGCGCTGTCCAAGTGGAGAATTTGGTTGGATCGGGGGAGGAGAAAGAGTGAGGCCGGCTGGGTTGGAAGTTGAGTGGTCGGGGGAGTGAGGTGGGTGGGGGGGGTTAGACGGAAGGAGGGCGGAAATTAAGGACGTGTAGGGAAGAAAGGAGGGGAGAGGAAGGGCGAGGGACGGGGAATATTTTTTTTGCAAGGGTGGGTACGTCGAAGGAAAGAGGGCAGGGGTAATGAGGATTATGGAGAGGGATAGGGGGGTTGGAGAGCATGCGAAGAACAGGGGTGCAGCACACGGGGGCACGGTGTTCGTGTGTGTACGTCGGGGGCAAGAAGAGGAGGGGATAACAAAGGGTTGAATGGGGAGAAAGAATAATGGAAAAGTAGGAATTGGATAGAGAAGTAGAGATAAACCACTAAAAAAATAAGTAGACTCAGGGAAAGGGTTGCGAAGGTTAATATATATTCTGTCTTCGTATCAGTTAAACGACAGACTTCCTATTTATTACGCCATTCCAAAAAACCTGTCGTTCGTCCTTCCCCATTGACTTCAGCAAAGTTCCCATTAATAACAGTGCAGAGTAAGCAACTAGCTGGCGATACTAGAAGTATTACAATAGGCTACTTTCATACCCTGCCATTCTCTCATCTCCTGCAGTTTTCCACGCTTTACTCCCCATTAAATTATTGTTGGCTAAGTCAGTTTTTAAGGACTTCGTCAATCACAAAATCCGTTTTGTCGTGAGAAATAAAGCCTGGTAGATCGTGATACGAGACCTAATTTCCAATTGGCTCCATCAGCAAGGGATTGGCTGACGACTAAAGTTTGTTTGACGGTGTAATTGAGCTGATATATGCCCCCTCAGAATCCCCTTCTTTTACAAAACTCCAGCGGAAATTATTTAAAGTAAAATCGTTTATTCACAAAAAAACTTTGGACAACATGAGCAAGATACTGTGGGTAAAAACTTGTCTCATTAACTTTCGAACATGAGTATGAATACATCCATAGCACGGTTTCTACACATCTGAATTTACGATTTTTCTAAGGGTTTCCGGGTTTTAAAGGGCATATTTATTTTTTTACGGATGAAACATCAGTGAAATTGACATCAGAGTAAAACAATGGCACTAAATTGCTCTAAATCAGAAGACGACGGAATATTACTACACTGGCAATCGAAGCATTCCATGGAGACATAATGAATTTCCCTTGCATATTTCAAATTCCGTATTTTCCAGTCAATTAGCAGCAACCAGATAGGTATGTATTAATGGAGTAGCTGACAAACGTGGCTGCAAAATAATATAAAAGTCAGTTATTCCTTGTCCCTAAGGGTGCCCTTGACACCGTAGTAATACCTATGAGTGTTTGCTACATAGAAATGAATTTCCTGCTCCATCAGTGGATGATTTAAATTCTCTAAGGTTTTATTCTCCACAAATTTTTCTTTCCTCCTTCTTCCACTTGAGGTATGAAAACAGCAGTCATTTCTATTTAAATAGGCCACCAAGAAAATTCGTCCAAAGTTCCACCTCTTACCCCTCCTCTCATCTCCGTACAAAATGCCCTTTCAAAATACCCCTATCACCCCCTGCACTGCCCTTCCTTCCCTGAATGTGTTCATTTAAAGCACCACAATCTTATAATGAACTCGCCCCCGACGCATCGAATAACGAACAACCTTCGGATAGAGCACAGCAGTGATGCTATCATGAAATACGCTATTTCAATAAAATACACTTCTAATGCTTTCTTTCTCTATCAATAGAATTTACACTGAACACTACGAGGAAAATTGATGATACAATAAATTCTGGTAGTAAGTCTGGAAACATCCTAGTTCAGCATTTTAATTTTCCTGTCGTGTTCAGAACTATAAATGTTTTCTTCTAGATGCCACCAGTAGTGTAAACAAAACCCTCGAATTGCTATCAATAACTATTGAAAATAATTAAACATGCTAAACATTGAGTAGTCAAGAGGCCCCAAGCCTATCCCTCTTTGCCCAACTTCATACGACTTCTTGGACTCCTCGCCCAACAGGCGGATTTATCTTCTGAACGATGTCCAGGAGACCTGCAAACATTTTTTTCCAATGAGAACTTACGTACGATAAATCCAAAATAAATAAATAATAGTCTCTTCGAGAGCTTGCACCAAAAACCTACCCGTACGATGTGGTATCGGGCTTCGCCACCTCGCGGTTATGGCGAAAAGAAAGTCGACCCCTTAAAGATGAAGGAGGGATGGGAGTTAATGTGGGGTGGGACGTGTGGCGGCGGCAGTGCGGCGTTAGAAGGGGTACATCGACACGAGGGTTGGATAGCGGGGGGGGGTGGATTAGGAATTTTTTGCCATCTGACGGATGAAATGGGAGTAGAGAGACTGAAGAGAGAATGCAATTCTATGAATTTTTCCCACATTCCCAGCTCCCAGAAGTGCACTCGGGAGGGCATTCGGTTCGAAGCATTGGGAGCGCAGGGGTGGCGGGGACCCCAAGCGGGCGACTGGACTTTTCTGATATTTGTTGAATCGCCGTGAGCCAAGGGAATCAAAGCCTGGCAGGGACCATCGGCAGCACACGACTCTCAGAACAATACTGAGCAAGTTCACCGAGAGAGAGGACGTGGAGCAAGGGGGCGATGCTTAAAAGAGAGAACCTACTCTTCAGGGGATTCGAATCCAGGTCCGCAGAGGGGCTGTTGAACACGCAGTCTGTGCTGTGAACGAGCACGGAGCTTTAATGGGCAGGGGTGGTCAGGGAAGGGAGGAGGGGGCACGGGTTAGGTGAGGGGGTGAAAGAGGATTGACGCAAGCCCGCTGCCAACGCCGGAGCCGTCAGGCGTGGGGTACTTGATAACTACTCATATATTCATTCGCCTTCGACGCTATCAGGCCCGTAAACAGACTCTGTATAAAAACAATACCTACTGATTAAGGAAAAATTTGGGAAATATGGCGAATAAAGCGTTTAAAGGTACAAGAAAATTGTAGAGTAATGCAAGGCATGCGAAAGGAATAAAAAGGGTTTATCCAAACAAATACCTATAGTGTAGCGATCATGTCTCATAGACGACCATACCATCCACACCATCCTCTACTGAGGAAAAACCTCGGGGCCATCCAGGATCGGGTTTCCAAGCACTAAACTTTTATAACTTTGAAAATGGACAAGTCGATTAAACCTAATTTCAAGTGTTTGCTTAAAATAGTATCATAAACTGAATTGTTAGTCATTTATCATTTACTAATTAGCACTATGGCTGGTTTTGAATTCTGAATATTGTATCAACGAAGCGAACGAGATCATAAAACTATTTATCCTTGAAAATTTAAAAACACAAGATTTGAATTTTTAATAATATTTCTGGGGACCTAGTTCTCAATCTTAATATGCCGTTAAGAAAAAAGAGTCGGGGGGTAAAATTAAAGAAGAAAATTCGTTGAAAAAAATTTGGAGTAAGACAAAGAACGCGATGAAGAGGGAAAAAAATGTAGGAGACCGGTCTGGAAGAAGGGGGTGGACCACAAGTCGTACAGGGACGGGCTTCGAATTAGGGGATAGAAAGGCGAGTAATTGGTTCAGTCCGAGTGAATGCGAAGAAGACAATGGATGGGGCAAGAAAGGAAGGGATGGAATAAAACAAATACGATTTGGCTGGGGGAAGAGAGAAAGGGAGGAAAATAAAATAATTCAGTTTACGCGCCCAATTTAAACTCCACTTAATCCGAGAGTAATCGACTACTACGTGGTCAATTTAATGAGACTCTGGAGAGTAAAATTGGCACGAACGCGATGGATACATATGGGTAGGAAACAAAACTGGTAAGGAAAGGGGCCGCCTTGAAGGAAGGAGGACGAAAGGGTCGATGGAGACACAGAATTGAATCTAGGAAGGGGAAGAGCAGGAAGACGAGAAGTAATGGGGAGTGAGAGAGTTCGAACGAGGGGATAAGGGAAAGAGAAGGATAATAAATGTAGGGGAAAGAGGGAAACAAGGAAAGGAAACGTACTTTAATTCCCATTCATAATGGAAACTTTGCGAAGAACATCACATGAGAATAAAAGAGATCTTTAAGAGCAAAGAGACCGCTGTGCCTTGATTAAATGTTCCTTATAATCACACTTAATATCGCACTTGGGGAGGGTGGGAATTTAAGCGTTAATAGAAAATAACGAGAACTTCCCCATAGTGAGCGGGATTTCATGCACCAAAAAAATTCTCGTCGTAAGCAAAGGTAAAAGGAATGTGTTCGAAAACCTTTTGGCCAGAAAGGATCTTAAATGGTAAAGCGCTTGTTCCCTATACTCACATGAACAAGATCTTCTTTTATGCATGCAAACAATTCAAGAAGATAAATATTACGTGTAATGATCAATATATTCGACCATTTAAGCGTGAATGTAAACGATTATTTGTGCATAAATCTACATCTTATGAAGAAGGGGTACTTTTTTTTACTAATATTTGCAACTAATACATAATAATGTGAAACTTGTGCATGTATAGCTGGTGCCCTAACACCCCCCACCACACCCCCTTTCGGCGGCTTGCGGGGTATCATGTAGATGTAGGAGAATTTCATGAAAAATCTTCATGAACGAAAAGAGAGCTCTGAACAATTATTGGAAGTCCTTGGTTTGGAGCCGCATGTAGCAAGACTACTACATGCATGGCTCAAACTATTAGATAAATACAAACCATTAGAGTGAATAATTTTAGCACCGTATTACGCGGATAGTCAAGACCACAACGAGAGGTTAGAGGAAATCGACTTGTCAAGCAGACCGACATAAGAAATCCTTTTTACCCTCTCACAATTCGTGACCACAACAGTTGGAACGACGAGCACAATAATTAGAAGTACCGGAAAATAAAAAGACACCCGGGGCTAATATAATAATAACTAATGAACGAAATGGCTGGTGTGTAATGTGTAACACCCTTGGCTCACGTCCTCTTGGTGGCCTGCAGGGTACACTACACGTCTACTTGGTACCCTGTGGCCCTTGGTGTGTGGCAAAGAGATTCCGGGCATGCGCCATAAACATTATGTCACCAAAATGTTAATGACTAACGGAGGAGACTTTTCAAACGACGGAAGTAATTTTTACAAATAACAATGCATGAATTGAGCTTTTAACCGGAGGGCCAAGGTTCGATTCCGGGTGACGCCTCTGGGCGCCCTCAGCTTTACCCAAGCTGCTCTTTCCTACTCTAAGCATTCGAGACGAACTGCTAGTAATTATTACAATAAAATAAGGAAAGGATACGTCACTTAGTTAAATAAAAATTATTCCGGTGCGTCTTCGTTGGGGATTATTTTTATCCTTCATCTTTCGCGGTAAAAATTGCATTACAAACCCATCGGTTCTACTGCTTTAATCTCGTTTTATTTTCATGAGGCTAGGATGTAGTTACAGACCCCAATTATTATTAAGAATTAATAATTCATATTTTTCTCGAGGCTTTGTTGTTTTACTTGTCTAAATCTCAATTCATAACAGACAACCAAAGTATTTTAAAATATGGTCAAAACTCAACATTGAAATTATAAGTCAGATTTCATGGAGACACTTAAAAGAAGCCGTTCAGCGAATATATCTCTAAAATTAATACACAAAAAAGAATAATTACGCACATGGCGAAGGGTAAGTTGCTGTCATACTGAAATATTCTCCTCATTCTCCTTTTTAAACTAAGCATACCGTTTACAAATTAATATGAACCCGTTACACCCACGTAACTTACCTACACAACTTAATCATGAAAAGAGTACACTTGTCACGCTGAAAAAAACTGAGCACCCTACTTCGTGAGGCTAAAACACTTCAACGAGCTCGTATCTTGGACACGACATTATCTTTATAAACATGCTGGAAAAATCTTGAAATTTTCCCTCCCACTCAAACTTCCGAATGTCCCAGAGTAAGAGACGCGCACAAATGGTTGAGTGCTGATGGAAAAAAGACAAAGGAGAACAATGGAAAGGGGAGAGAAAGGAGAGAAGTCGGAGGCAGACGGGGGAAAGTGGATGAGACGAAGTGCAAAGCGATGCGAAAAAAGAAACGGAAGAGGAGGATGAGAGGCAGGAAGGACACGAAACTTCCTGAAGACCTAGCTCATCAGAAAGAAACCAACGGAGGAAGGTAACAACCGTCGAAGGAAGGAACGACTCACGGAAACGGAAAGAGCTACAGGAAAACAGCATTGGAGAAGTACGCTTTTGGAATACCGTAAGATGCGATGGCGTGAGAGGCAGACGGCTCTCAATACACCTATCTTAGTCTTCCTTTAGCGCAGAATCTCCAAAAACGCGAAATTAAAAAAAAAAGCATTAGTGTGCGATGCCACATGGCTGGCAGGTGATGCGAATTACATAAATCGTCATCTACAAAGTACCCTGCAAGACACCACTAGGCCATACGGCAGGGAATGGCCAGTCAAATGGTCAGGCCATGGAATGGCCAGGGAATGGTCAATTCAAATACCAGGCAGAAATCTAGAGTTAAATTATGCGTTAATCGAATGCTAGTGAGAAATGGAAAGATTGTAAAGTGCTGCCAACAGCTTTATATGCACTACAATACTTTAAGCATAAAATACTACCTAACGCATTCGAGGAGGTCCAGTGATGTTCCCGTAACAGAGATAGGTTATTAATTTCTTGTTGCATATTCACTTATGACCTTATGAACCCAAAAATTCAATTTTAAAATATAGTTCATAACCTACAGTTACAGCCACTTTGTTGAATGTAAGGGGCGTTTCCACATCAGACATGCAGAGCCAAAATTATACGTTACTCGAATGTTCCCTGTACCCTGCATGCTGCTGTGAGGGGATGTGGCAGGGGGAATTTTATACACAAATGGAAGGGTCATAAAATTCTCCCAAGAGCTTTACATGCATTACAATATTTAAGTATAAAATGCGACTCAACGTATGAGAGACAAGCTACCTGCAGTAAATGAGATAAAATGGAGAATACTAATTCGGCTACTTAGCGTATAATATTGTTTCTGAATTGTATAAGTTCCATGAGCTGAGCTGTATTGCATAATGAATTTCTGTGAGTGGTGCATTTGGCAACTATCCTGATCCCAAATCGTTAGCAGGAGAAATTACATACCTATTAATCCTGTCCGTTCTAAAGTTAATCTCTCTAACTTTATTTTTGTGCTCTCTTCTACCGTAATATGACGGAGTATGTGACCAATCACTGTAATCAATCCGAAAGTCGGTTTGGTAGGTGAGGGTAGAGCTCACTAAGCCCAACTGCGTGTGAAATTTGCACATCACAGAAGAGGAGGGGGCAGTTCCTTTCACTGTACCACCAGTGATTTCCCAGGATGACCTGGTACACAGCTTGGGTGAAGCCCCCTCGGTAGTTGAGGCACTGGGAAATCAACCCGGGATCTCCGGTCAGCAGCCCAGCGCGCTAACCACTGGACTACCACTCCGCTCGATTCTTAAAATCATTAGGAAATACAACAGCTTCTAATTTATGCAAGAGATTTAACCAATGACTTTAGCCATGTTGGGGTTTGTTAATGATTACAATTTCGTTCCTCCAATAATCCAGTGACGCTACTAAATTTATCATAACATCGTTTTACAAATCTAGCTTCTCTTCGCTGATTGCGATCTAATTTGCGATCAAACCTACTTCTGAGGATCTCATAGACCATATTTTAAGTGAGGCCTAACTAGAGAAACATAACATCGTTCTTAATATATATAGGCTTGATTTCTGTCATAAACATGTTCGGATTACATTACTCATATAATTTTATAAATCTTTCTTGTATATTTATTCCAAAGGAGAAACATAAGTATTTGTGATTCAATATCCTTTTACCACTAGCGAATTTCAAAGAAATTTCCGCCTCTTTGATGCCAAAAGTTTTACTTCTTCACGGTGTTCGTGAGTGAAAAATTGACACCACAGAATATTCTTGTAAGAAAGTAAAGCAGGGTGGAGATCGGAAGCGATAAGGAAGGTTGAGAATATATTTCCAAACAATGCCAAAAATTGATTTTGGGTCCCAATGCCAGTGAATCCGTGACGATGTGGAATCCGTGCATTGCTGTAGCTGATTACCGAATACTCTTTCCCACAAGGAAAGCGATTTATCCAACCTTTCCACTTTTTCCACACAAAATATTTAACATACGGCACAAGTTTCCCATCCCGCAACCTAGATTTCGACGCTCAATATCATCATCAGTTCCCTGACCTGATGATATCTATGTATCTAAATATCTACATAATACCCTGCAAACCACCTCTGGGGTGTGTGACAGGGGGTAAGATCACACCAGGCATGCACTCAAGGAATAACACTACTCATTGATAACGTTGCACGTGAAACGTTGACATTAACGATGATAAAGTTGAACGGCGAAACCTGGGACTTGTACTAAAAATTGTATACGAAAAAACAAGTGTTCTTTTTCAATAAGAATCCCTACCAAAAACTAACGCGAGAAACCATCTACATAAATTAATTTCACCTGTTTTCCTGTAATAAAAGATGTTTCTATTTTATTTCCCACTTAAATTTAATTCCACAGGGGATGCAATAGGCCTATTCCTTTCCTCATACGCCCTAGCTCGTTCTAACGCACATCCCTCGAGGGGCTAACAGGCCACTCACTATTTGTGGAGTGATGTAAACAGGGAGTAACTAAGGCTTCCATCCTCGGGTGTAAAATGAAAAGAAACTTTGCGAGTGGAGAAAAAAATGACACGCTAATGTAAACTCTGCGCCTCGTTCCTCCGGGGCTGTGGGGAAACGTCGCCAACCTGTCGGGAGACCCCGGGGAAGTTGCGTGGAAACAGCAGACAAACCGCCAGTATCATTCCCACAGTTCGTTTTCTGATCACTCAGAGGGATGAAGTTCGCAATCCTGGGACATATTTCGGGGCTCATGGTTGGGGAAGAGTCGAATGAAATTAATTCACGTCATCATATGTCACTTCCAGCGCTCGTGGCAGCGTACATAAAGATCGAGGGAGGGGAGAGGGGGAAGGGAGGGGGGGTGAAAGAGTTAGCGATCCGCGAAGAGTTAAAAGAGGGAAGAGGAGAAGTGTGAGAGGGGGGCGGGGTAGGGGTTGAGCGAGAGGGGAGTTGAAAAACGAACCTGAGGTGGGNNNGAGGTGGGGGGGGAGGGAGGTGGAAAGAAAAGCAAGTGGCGAGAGGGAGGACGTGAAAGCCATGCGACAGGGCACTGGGGAGAATGGGGAGCGCGCTAAGAGGTCGAAGAGCCGTGCGAAGCAAAACAAAAGGCAAAGAAGGAGGGTCTAAAAAGAAAGGGAGGTGGGGGAATGGAAAGTCAGGGTGTAGAGTATGGATGGAGTACGGGTGTGTCGAGAGAGAGAGAGAGGGATTAGAAAAGAGCTGTTGTTATGTCCGTCGCTTAGCATCCATTGTCGCCGTCATCCCGCCTGGGCAAATAAAGTGGAATCCATGGCATTGCTTTGAGGAGGGAAGGGGCCTCGGGGAGGAGGTGCTCACTCAAAGGGACAGGAGAGGATATAGGCAGACCCTCACAACAAACCATTCGTTTCTTTGGCCGACTCAAGTGACGTCTCCTATCGTTCGGAACTTCGCAGCTACAATTTAATTCACTGTATTTCAGATTCTTTGATGCACGTTATATCCTTTCAAGGATGAGGTATACGGTCGGCGAGAAAGAAAAATGGAATACGAATGCGCACGGGTATATATATTCATAGCAATAAATTGAAACGATATTTTCCACCGCTGAACTGTTTTGTTTACGTGCGAAGAAAGTATTTTTATGTATCATCACAAATTTGGATTAACATGACGAATATATTTAGTGCATGAAGACAAGAATTTTTTCTTCGAAATAAAATTCATATTTTATATATATTGCGATAATTTATGGTTGAGTTATGTAAAAGTAGAAGCATTATTGAACATTACAACCTTACAGCAAGGTTCGGGTAAGTTCCCTACTCTCAAGTAACCACAAATTATTATCTTTCCCATGTTTCTTAGGCTTTCCATTTTCGTGAGTGAAACTTTTAAGCAACAGCACTATTTATAACACTACATGCATTACCACCCCTAGTCATCTGTATATTCATGGTAAGTAACTCATGAGATTCCTAGACAGCCGAAAGTTGATATCTCTATCTGTAGATTTGGGTTACACACTGAGAAATAGGGAGTAACCTAAGCTCCGAATGCAATGCATTGGAAGGCGAAACCACGACGGAAAGTTGAGAGATTGATTGCCGAACTGATCGATGTAAGGAATCCTTTTTCCCACGGGCAATTCGTAACCACAACAGTCGGAAACACGTAGGATGGTTCGAACAAACCGATAGTGAGATGATGCTGGTTGGCAATAATATTCAATGATGGTAATGACTGGTGACCTAACATCCATGCCGCACGCCTTCGTCACGGCTGGCAGGGTAAGGTGAAGATGTTGCTCACTCCAACGATTGGTTTAAAGCAACTCTCCGCTGAATTATTCAATCCGCTAACCATACTACTTCTAGTCCGATAAATAATCCGGGGTCTTCCTCTGCAATTCTCTTCGTTCACTTTTACTTCGACAAGACTTCATCAATCTATAGCGCCTCAAAATGTGCCCAATTACGTACTTACTTACCTCATCTGCCCTAAGGACGATGCTCGAGTCGAGCTTCGAAACGTCGGCCAACA
>LYUA01000320.1:398134-413342 GCA_002093875.1 Calopteryx splendens
GAAGACCCGAGAAAACTTCGTCAAGCTGATACGCCGGGAAAGCACCAGATAATACTTGCCCAATTACGTTATCCCTTCTTCTTTTCTCAGAGTTTTCATTATACTCATATAAATTCGTCATGTAACAAGTAAATGAAATAAGTTTTCATTACATTTAATTGGAAAATTATTGCAATAGAAGGCTATCCCTTAAAGAGAAGTTCTAAAAATATTGATTAGATGAGATTGCGGTAAGGAGAAGAACAATAGCTACCCCCTGTCGTACACCCCAGGGGTGGCTGGCAGGGTATTATGTAGACAGATAATTTTCTTTTGACAGAGGAATGTTCGAAAAAAGGTTCAAATAATTACTAACTGATGCTCTTTCTTGAATTATTTACTGGAACTCTGATTTATCATCATCCCGAACGTAAGAAATTGCTCGAGGAAAATCGGATATCAATTCTACATCTACATGGTACTCTGAAAGCCACCACTAAGGAATGTGGCAGGAGGTGTCAGTTTTTAATTTTTCATAGCCAGAGAGAGAAACTTCCGTCTTGGAAATCTTTTACCTAATCGTCACCCTTCATCTACGCCTACATAGCACAGTACACGCCACCACCGGGGTGTGTGGCAATTGGCGTCTCTACACCAGACGTGCACTGTCAAAATTATACACATAGGTAAGCTATCGAATGTTAGTGACCAACCGAGAGGTTATAAAATTCAAGCGATGGAAAGACGTTCTACCAAGCGGTGACTTGCGCTTTATATCTATAAGTAAAATGTCTAAAAGTCTACGCATGCAAGACGAGCTGCTGTTTCGAATATCAATTAAAGAAGACAAAATTGAAGATACCAACTAGGCTTCTTATCGTAAAACATTGCTTTTTGAGCGCTATCTTTGGCAATTTTTCTAATCCCTTATCGTTCACGACATAAACCTGTCTTCTACAGTCTATCTCTGCAACATTATTTTCGTGATCTCTCCTACCGTAGCACGACGAGGTTAGTTAAACATTTTGAGCATAATCAGAAAATAGATCAACTTTTAATTTATGCAAGACATTTAACCTATAATTTAGCCTTCGGTCGGTGAGGCATCCCGAACCTAGTTTTTCTCATAAGCCAGTAACGTCACTTAATTTATTATAACATCGTTAAAATAAATATAGCTCCTCATAGCTGAACTCGATCTAATTCGGCAATCAAACTTGTTTCATGGAAATCTGTTGATACTACTCGCAGCTGCTTTTCTAATGCCAGCGTGTAAAGGAAAGTTTAGAGAAAATAAGAACGAATATGTAAAGGGTCATCAAGACAAAAAATCGGATGAATAGGCAGGGGAAGAGTGAATATCACAGACAAACCCAGACGTAGTTGAACGTACCATTACGGAGGAAATTCTTGAGACATGCTTGAGGGAGAGGTTGAAAGTGGGAGAATGAGAGAGTCAGATAAAAATTGTTGAAGGTAAAATAGAATGGGCGAGAATAAAGGGAGTTCGGAATATGCTGGGGGTGCATTGTGAGAGGGGAGAGATATTGAGATTTTCAGAGGGGAGGAGAGACTGCGAGAATACACAGCCAGCAGTGGGATGAGGGAAGGCGGTGGGTGGGTTCTGCGCAGCCCGCGGAGCCTAAACGAGAGGGACCCGCTATATATCTTTTGTTTACGGTTGCCAAATAGCTACCAAGGCATTTCACCCCTTGTCTGCTTATCAACGAATACACTGGCATGTTATGCAGGGAGAGGGAGAGTGTGGAGAGTGAGGAGGAGGAGGAGGAAGAGAGGGTTAAAAGGGAGAGGAGGAAAGGACGGGATCCGACGTCCTGGATGACTTCAATGAGTAACAGGAGGGGGAAGGGGGGCGTGGGAGGGGTAGGAAAACTTTACGACCGGGATCCAAATGGATAAGCGTCGAGGTCCTCGTCACCGACCGCCTCCCCACCCCCGCCTCCTCTCTCGCCTCCCTCCACGGTCCCCGCCCTCCCTCCGATTCCTCGTTCCCCTTCACTCAATTCCCACATCCCCCCCTTCATTCCTAATCAGCCCTCAATTCCGAGAGGACACTCGAGAGGAATTATTACATTCTTCAATGATCCACTCTCAGTGGGAGCGTGGCGTAGTAATGTCGGAGGAGCGATGACCTCTTGGATCCAAATGGGGGGTGGGGGTGGCAGGTGGTGCTCCGAGATCCCAGTTACAGAGAGGAGGGTCGTCTTGTAATAATAAAAGTAACGACACTGCACTCAGGTACTTATTTAATCATTAAGTTGAAAAAAAATGCATGGAGGCAGGTACACCCAGGTCTCCTATCTCGAAGAATTCTTTACGCTCGGATGAGAGCGACTATTCCCACGGACAAATAAACCATATCAGGATAAGCATTAAAACTCAAATAACGACTTTGGAACGACCCAAGGCGGTCGCAACGGCAACTCCTCGTTTCTGTTGCGATGTGAACTCACTCGTTCCATTTTTTTCTATAGGTACGTACTCATAAACGCTCTAGCGTTGAATCTTATCCCATCTAATGATTTGTAATCAGAATCTCATAGAATTGAAGTGACAATTTGAATTGTGATCGTGTAGGAACACGTTGAGCTTTCTCAATGTCAGGTGTGATTATCTTCTCAACCAGATACTAGACGCGTACTTTAATCAGATCGGACGAGAGTGAGGAAGAAAAACTCTAAAATTTTTCAATTGTTATTTGCACAGCATAAAAAGCCCAATTTTTAATTAGCTTCCCCAGAAATGTTTAAGGTGGAGATTATAATTAACAACAATTTATTATTGAACCGTTCTAAACTGAATGAAACACTTCTGAGCCATTTTTTGCACAAAATACACATGGCTCCTTTTTAAAACATTTTCTTCATATTACTTACTTCAACTATTAAATGTAATGGGAAAAACTAGGGTGAGAGTCCCTCCAGACATGACGACACTTAAGAATACTAAAATAAGATCATTACTCGACTCAATAGGTACAAGGGTCTCAAGTAGGGGACAAATGGGGAGAATTATTAAGATCTTCCCCGGTATACCGGCAGATTAGGCCACCTTTATAGAATAAGAGAAAGTGGCTTAACGATTGATATATTTAAATACTCTATTTTCCCTCGTAAAAACGGTATCAATATGAAATTAAATCAATATACTCCAAAACTTACAATCGAAATATATTGTTTCCATCTAACATTGTTGAAAAAACGAAGTTATTCAATTTGCAGTAATGAACTGAGACATACTATCGTACAATTTTTACTATCCCAACCAGTTTCAACACGTTATGACATTTCAAGGTGAGTAATGCCTTTATACCGAGAAGACTATTAAATATTTTCACAAAGTGACGACTGCAATTTACATTAAAATTCACGTTTACCCACAATTGCATAAAAAACCATAGATGTCCTAACATTCCCTGCCACACGTCCTAAAGACAGTCCGCAGAGCAAGAAACAGATTCTCCTAGTACCCATTAAATATTTATTTAAAAAATACCGCATGCGTAGGAAAATTCGGAGTTGTAGGGAAAAAGTCATATTTACTAATGTTAGTGGGCAGAAGGTGGGAAAGAGGTGGAGATTTAGATCCAGATGGGGAGGGTGGGGAGATAGATTGGACGAACATGGGCAGACAGCATTAAGTTTCCCTCGCTCCCCGCGCGGAATTCTCCGAATACAAGTCACGTCGATCTTCATTCCTCCTCGAAGGAAGACGGGTGCGAGCGAGGAGACGGATTAAGGAGGGAAAGGGTAGTGGGTGAGATGAGAGGGTGGGGGAGCACAGAGGAGTGGGAGGGACTGAATGGTGAAACCTGGGAGTCGAGAGAGTCAGCGGATGAAGACGGGAGTGCGTGTGGAAAGGGGACTGGGGGTTGGTGGGGGAGGGGGTGGAGAGGCGGAAGGAGGGAAGAACCATTCCATTCAGCAATAAAAAAAACTGCCCTCGCAAGATTCGCATCTCGGAGCGACACTTGCCGAAGTCATCTACACGTCTTCGCCTCATCCATGGGAACGCCCTCCAAAGTCCTCCCCCCTCACTCACTCACGCAATCTCCCAACTACCCCCACAACCCTCCTTACTACTCATCCTACACACCCCAAGTTCCCACTCTTTCCCCGACGACCCGCAGTCCCGGTAACAACCCCGCCTCGCCCTCCCGGTCTCGACGCAATTCCGCCAAAACCCCTTTTGAGGAGTCCGCCACCGACCCCCCACTCCTCTCCCACACTCACCCCGCTGGGAATTCCACCCTCAATTCCGCGCACGACCCCTCCACCCCCACTCCCCGGGCACCGCCACCCTCCCACACGTCCTTCGTCCTTTCACGCCAGCACGCTCCTCCCCCTCCTTCTCAGCCAACACTCCCTTTATGCGCGCATAGCTTTAGCAACCGCTGCCACTCACCTTTCTCAGCCTTTCCACATCTCCCCCTCTCCCCAGATGGGAAGTTTCCCTGTTCTGCAGAATTTTCTTCTTCATCCTCTCACCCAACTCCCTCCCAAATTTCACGTCAAGTGGGAAACTGGAGGATTTCGGTCGAATTGTCTGACTGAGCGAATGGGTAGAGTCGATGCTCTTCCGTATCTCTGGGCCGTTCCTCCTCTGTCGGGAGCGAAGGAAATTTTTCCTCCGCGAATTGAAGAAGCCCTTACGAAAACTTGCTGTCTCCATAGGTGCTATTTCAGGATGAAAGCCCCAATGCTTTAAAATCAACCACATCAAAAAAGTGGAGTGACAAGTATATTTCACAAGAATATGAATCAATTCCTAAATAACTCCATATACTTAAGTATTGCGGCGATTCTCAGGCGTGAAATCAAATTTAGCAATAGTCCTGCATTACTTTAAAACGCAGCTAAATCAAATACTGTAACTTAAATGTCGTCATTTTACAGAGAATAAATCAAAAACCTTTATGCCGCCTGAATCTGCTCTTTAAATATATTGTTAGGATTTTCACACAGAAAAAGGTTCATTTAAATAAACCTCACCGGAAGTCGTAGAATTCCATTTTTAGGTTAATTATTAAACGCTGTCACGATCGGTATTTTTCAAATTAGGGAATTATATAATCAGGAATAAAGAATTCAGATTCTAGTGTATAATCAAGAATAAACGAGGCGCGGGTAGAGCGCTGAGCAATTAACCGGAGAGTCCGGATTCAATTCCGAGTGACGCCTCTGGGCGCCCTCAACTTCACCCAAGCTGTTCACCCAAGCTGTGCACCATTTTTCGGGTACCAGGTTATCCTGGAAAATCGCAGGCAGTAAAGGGAAAGGAACTGGCCACCTTTCCCTGGTGTGTAAATTTCACACTCCGTTGGGCTTAGTACTGGATGAGCTCTACCCTCACTTACCAAACTGATCTTCTGGTTGATTACTGTCATTGTTTTCAAGATTAATTTCATAAATGTTTATTATCAATGGTTATTAATATCAAGCACAGCATTGGTGACTATGAACCACAGAGATATTTGATTACCGTGGATAGTTTTTGTTTGGTAGTTAAGCTTATTCATAAATTAAAAATCTGCTTCAACTACAATATAAGTAACATCCAACCAATAGTGAAACTACACCACTGCCAATTTAGGTACCAATTATATGGCATGAATTTGATAAGAAACTTTTATTGCATTATTATGAGATATTTACTCCTGTAGAGAATGAGATTAACATGAATACGCTGTGCATGCAATAGGTATATGCAATAGGCTATATGTATATATCTATATATTCAATAGGCTATGGAAACTTCGTTTTATATTTGCTGAAAAATCAGCTTAGAAAAAAATCTGAATAAGGAAATACCTTGGGGGAACTGGAAAGAGAGTAAATAAATACAATATAAGCACGATTATTTTTAATAATGTAAAAATGCAGTTACGCATCTGAGGCTGGCTATGTTTTTGCACTGAATACTGATTCATAAGTATCTGAATCAATGGCAAACATTATGCGAAAAACTGAAATCAATATACAGTAATGTAAGTTATATAAAAATTATATACATGGTGCTAACTTCAAAGAGTGAACGTACTAGTCAAATGTTCGACGTACTCGAGATCACGCGACCAGCTGTCGACAAGATTATTCCAAGTAAATTCATAAAAGAGAACACTGAAACTAGATGGAACAACGCGGAAGTTAGGAAAGCCTTAAAACGTCAACGGCTATGTCATGCTAAAATGAAAAATACACGCTAAGACATCTCCAACGATGAAGGCAATGAGATTATTCATGATTAGAGGACATCTAGGGACACTGCCAAGAAAGCCCTACGGAAAGCGTTAAGTGACTTCAAAATAAAAAAAATAATTGTACATTTAGAAGTGTGTCCTAAAGCATTTTGGTCGAATTTCAGCGATGTTCTGGGAAATAAGACCACACTAAATTGACTAAAAAATGATAAAGGCGATAATGTAACCAGCAGTTCAGGTAAGACAACTTATTTAACTCTTTCTCTCCAAACATTTTCATTTAATTCTCACAGAAGCTAGTAAACAGCCTGTTTCATCTGTTCGTCCAACCAAAGCCCGCAATAGACATTTCATGTAGTGGAATAGAACGACTGCTTAAAACCAATTACCCTAATAAATCCTCGGAACCAGATTAAGTAAGGTTTCACATATAACCCTCCCACACGCCCTCACGGAGGCTTGCAGGGTAATATATTAATAGATATACAGATATACAAAGAATTCACTTCAGATTAGCCACCGCATTTGAAGATAATATATATACCTATACATAAAGTTCTGAACAAATGACATAGTACCCAATGGCTGGAAATTTGTTAATAAAACACCTATATTTAAAAGTGGCATTAGAGAGGATCTAAGTAATTACAGGCCTATCTCCATCAAATTCATTTCACATAAGGCATTGGAACATATAATTATTAGTTTAATAATTAATCATCTCGACGGGCAGGATTTATCGATGAAAAATCAGCGTGGTTTCCGCAAGGTCAGAACCTGCTATACCAATCTTGCACTTTCTGTGAATGAAATTTTGAACTCAGTAGTAACAAAGAGACAAAGATGGACATTACAATGCGGCGCACAATATATTGAAGTCACACCAGGTGTTCACCCTGGAATGTGTCATCAGTCCTTTTTTTGTTCATCCTTTACAACAACGCCATTTAAACCCCAGTTAATAGTAATTTTCATTTATCTGCTTTTGATGAAGTCATTTACAGAGATATTCGCTGTCCCGATAACAGAGTGGCGTTGGCTGATTATATAAATGCAATACAGTAATGGCGTGACACTTGGAACTTGGAATCTTACAGGAGTGCGAAGTGAAAAACGTTTGGGAAAAGGGTAGTTATCCTTCCAAGGCCACATTGAATCAGAGAAACCGAAATATCAGGTGTAGACAAGCATGGATTCTCCAGTACGGCCCCACTTAGAATATGCTGCCAGTATATGAAATTCTCACGAAGAAGTCTTCATTGCCCATTTCTATCGCGAGTAGCAAATAGGAGCTAGATTTTTAAAACGATGTTATGATAAACTTATAAGCGGTGCTTTATTTTTAGAATAACTTGGTTGGGAATGACTCACCGACCGAAGGTTACCTATAGGTAAGTTAGATCTCTTTCGTACATTAAAAGCTTGTCTCTTTCCTAATGACATAAAAAAATAAGTCGCTAAGCCAGTCTCACTGCGGTAGGAGATATCACGAAACTGTAGTTCTCGAGATAAACTGTAGAACGGATAGTTTTAAAATGTGATTTCTCCCGCGAACGATAAAGCATCAGAATAATTGCCAAATACAGCGATCAGGAAACAATATTTTACGCCAAGTAGCCGAGCCATTTCATCTTATTTATTCACCATCCATACTCTCACCTCGTCCCTCTGTCGTGGAGTTTTATTTTATGCTTTGGCATATTAATGCATGCAAAAGTACTGTTAGGATTCACTTCCATCCCTTGAATTTCCTGACCTCTCCTTTTGTCACTAACTTTCAAGTAACGTATAATGCTAATTCTGCATACCTGGTGTGTAACACCCGCTGCCATTCGCCCTAGTGATGGCTTGTAGGTTACCCTGCACATGTAGGTAGATACACTTCACGCCATTGCCTTTCGAGGTAGAAAAAGTAAAAATCCTGATATGAAGTTACTTCAGAAAAAATACTCCATAGTACTAGATTATTAGAATTCCTCCTTATTAGACTCCTTCAACAGTAGATCAAGAATTGCTACTCAAAGCGAGTAAATTAAGTTTATCTACCTCTCTCACACCTACTAATTTAAATCAACTCATTCCTTCTGAGCCTGGAACTCTGGTCATAGCATCGTTAAGGACTTGATCACGCCACCAACATTCCAGCTCCGATATTTTATCGCCACTGTTAAATTTTCGAACCGGAGATGATGTATTTCGTTTATCGCGGTCGTTTTCTTTCTGCGGAATTGCGTTGTATCTCTCACGCCAAGTCACTGATATATATATGCGTAAACCAAGGCATGCAACCTTTCGTGCTCCTTTTACAATAAACCCACCGGTGCCTGCCTCCGAGTACGACGGAACCGAACGAAAACCCATGCATTGCAAGGACCTGGGATAAGAATGGACTCGTAGGTATGTATCTATCTATCTATCTTATTTCTAGTGCTATTTTAATCACGTTGGAGAGAAATATTGAAGCGAAAAACGCTAGGAAAACGCTGCTCTTTATGTCTGTGGTATGGAATTGGGACATTCACTCTGACACGTAATCCCCATTTTGATCACGAAGTCGGTAGATGGATGAAAATAATGATTTTTTCCTCTAGAATTTATTATAAAATTCGCTGTTCACTCACGTCAAAAAATAAATATACCGAAAAGTTACCGCCGAAATGCCGTGTCAAATATCTCGGTCTATAAGCCTGTTGAAGGAGACGATGGGAAAATAAAATTAAATGTTCGATCAGTAAACATAGTCTTAAATGCTCACATTTAGCGAAAACCTTGTGAAGACCGATGGTTCTCGGAAGTATTCTTGTGGCAAAGAAGGATCTCTAGTCTTCACGAAGCATTATTACCTGGGCGAAGGGGTGAAGGATTCGATGCTAGAATTGTCCATCGTCGGAAAATGGACGAGTTGTTCATCAAAACGAAGCCAATAAAAACCTGACCCGGTGGAGAACCTGAGAGAACTTCACTCGATTCATGCGGTGCATGACCCGCCTTGGAATATCGTTATTCCTTTAGAGCATGGCTGGTGTGAACTCACCCCCTGCCACACACTCTGGCGGTGGCTTGCAGGGTATTATGTAGATATAGATACATAGAAATAAACCCGTAGGAAACTAAACCAACGCCAGTAGCATACCCAGAACTTCTATGAGAGGCGGTAGCGATATAATTTCAATATGGAAGAAGCTAATCAAGCCAAAAATCTTAACAAAAATGTTGTGTTCAACTTATTAGGGGAAAATACCCAGCAGAATTAGTGAGGGTCGTTAATACACGGACTCACAAACCGTCGATGCAATAACTCTCGGGAAACTCAAAAACACGGACTAACGATTTAAGAGAAATGATTTAAAAGGAAAAAGTACTCGCACAATGTCAATCGTGAAAAGAGTCGTACGAATTGGATTTTAAAATTTGCATTTCAAGGAGAGGATCCTAAACTTTCTGACTGATGCCTCCCTTAACCGGAAAAAAACATAGAGCGCTTCCTCCAAGCATAAAACGTTTTAGAAAACCAAATAAGTTCAAGGAATTATAAGAAAATAATAAAAATAATGAAAATAATAAATGTATAAAAATTATACATTTTAAAGAAACAAAATGACATGTTTTACTGCTATTATAACTTTAAAAACTTTATAGGAAGAAAGATGACAAAATATTTTAGGAAAAAAATCATAACCAGAGCCAGTCCACTATGCAAACATTCGTGCGAATTAGAATTCATTAATAAAAAAAATTATTGTTGCTAGTTTTATGCGTTCAATTTTTTTTCCTGGTAATCCAGAGGACTTCTGTATCTTAATTCAGCGCCTCCCTAGGGGGAATTCCAAACAAACAGTCTCGATCTCAAGTGTTCACGATCGCTGCATTGAGAGTTCGTCGGCGTTTCTGAAATTCACTCATGTACTGAATTAAACATGTATGAATGTTTTTAAATTCCGGGGGTTCCGCAGGGGAAGTTCCCCTTCCACACACACACGCACACACACAACGCGCGCGCACACACACGATACCACCATCCAACCGCGACGCCGCCGCCACCAAACTCCCCCTCTCTCTCTCTCCCCGTATTGGGAGAGGGCGCGCGCGCGCTGCACGGGTGGTTTGAGAGCAATTGAAGCGGTATCCCAGAGTACGCTGGACGAGAAGTGATTTCGACGCAGATGCATGGGCGAAGGGTCGGGAAGCGGCGTAACGACGGGAAGAGAGCCCCGGGCAAAATACTTGATGAGGGAAGGGATGAGATAGGAGGGGAGGAAATTTTACGCATGCATCTGCCCGACCAGACTGGCAGAAGATTTGAAACTGACGCGTTTGCGAACGCGAAGAGAGAGAGAGCAATCTCGAAACGCCAACCAAGTTGATGGGATCATGACCGATCGATCGCGTGGTCGGATTCCTAATCAAAATCGACGAAATAATCAGTTTTCTCCCACATCAAAACAGGATGAAACAAAAAGGGAACGGGAAATCAATGCGAAAACCGCACGCACTTTAATAAAATGCATGTATTAAAAAAACTGACCGATCGAATATCGATTAGAATTGACTTTTTTAACCTTTCATCTGGTGTAAAAAAATACTCATTTTTACCTCTCCGATGGTTTAAGGAAGAACAATTAGGATCGTGAAGTCGGGTATTTTAACGGAAGAGCTGGGAGCGTTTAAGAGTGAGCATTTAGTTTTACACGTCATGAATAAAGAGCATAATTGTCCTTAGCTGTAAGACCCAATAAACAACAATCACTAAAAAACGAAAGTTGGACGCGATGGATGCTTGATGCTACAGAATGATAATGTGAAAATATTGAATTACAAACAATGACAATGGACAAATAATACATAAATGTCGCAATTCTTACCATGAAAGGTATCTAGAAGGGGCAAAACGTAGGTGCATGACGCCATTCCCCATCGAATGACACAATTACCTTTCGATATCAAGAAATATTATTGGATTTCACAGCTCGTTCAAACGATATTAAGTGGTCTGAAGGTAAAAAATAAAAATAAAGGTAAAGAAGAAAATCACGAGTGAAGTGCACGGAACAAGTAACGATAGAGGAGAATGTAGGACAGTAAGAAGAAAAGACGGAAGAAATGATGGAATCTATGTAATTCTAACCATTGAGGAGACAAATAATTTCGTCATCTTGAACAAAGAGTGAAAATGAAACTTATCTGCAACTGATCACTTCACTCTAAATTCTTCAGAAAAGACACCCGAACGCAATCCAACATAAGAATGTACAATTTCATTCCAAAGAGTTGATGCACAGGAAGTGCATTGTGAACTTGAAATCCCTCCTGGGTATTATCAACGTTCTCCTCTTGAAGTTCATTTTCATACGTTGAGCACTGTGAACTTCAAAATGAAACAATAGATCGAATATATGAGATCCGAGGAGACAGCCAATCGGGTATTTGAAATTTATAACCTCGTGTAGCATAATTAGGTTCATGCTTATAAGCATTACTGCTTTACTTCCGCAGATACGCTTTTCATAAAAACTGTCGAAGTGTGAGGCATTTTAAGCTACGTTGAAAAAAATCGGTATGATTTAGGTAAGTTAAACAAGGATGACTCGTGGATTTTCGTATCTCACGGGCTAAGAGAATAGGAGAGGAGCTTAATTAAATACCTACTGCGTCCCATTCTGTCGGGAAGTGATATAGTGGCACGAAAAATTTTCCGCATGCTTACAGCATCCCCGCTCCACGTTGGTACGAATAAGTAGTAAGAGTCAGCTAGCCTAGGATGCATTGTAAGTTTCCCTGAGATGCCCTGGAGGCACAATGATACGCTGAAGTAACTCCGAATCCGACAACTGGCAAATAAAATTAGTGTACATAAAATCTCACTTTTCCGGGTGAGACACACACAGGACGGAAACCGATGAATATTTATTGCCCACGGAAGAGGCATGAGTAAAAACACAAACAAATGGATCACCAATGAGCGAGTTTGACTGGCGAAGCGTATAGTAGCCAGAAAATATGTAAATCACTGCACTTAATGCTTGAGCGGCTGACGATCTAAATCAGCAGCTATTGATGCATATTATTTAGGTAGGTATTTATACATCGGCTGAGATGGAATAATACAAACGTACGACCAAAAGACCTTTTGTGGCACAAAATTTAGATTTCAGCCTCCGAGAATGAAACAACATGAGAGAATTATACAAGAGTTAATTAGGGACATGTGGGTGTGGAAACAGCATTTTCTTCCTTGGGAGTTTCAACTACTAGAACGGGTTAGTAGCAAACCAATCTACACCAATACATATTTTTTCCATAGTGTACGCCGAGCTCAGAAGATGTTTTATAAAATTATTATTTTATGTGAAAAGAAATTCTCTCCATGTTTTTCACCATTGAAGCCTTAGGTTCAAATAGCAAGAACAACAAATAACGCGACAAAGTCTTTTCCAGTTGCTTAATGGAATCAGCAATAATTTAATGTGATGAATAATCAAAGTGTCCGATTACGCTCTCTTCGGCAATTATTTTGAACACTAAGTCACTTCAGGATAATCAGACAGTCCATTTCCAAAATTAGTTTGGTGCACAGCTAGGATGAAGTTAAAAGGAACTTGTTGGGTGGAAAAACGAAGGCCAACGATAGCAGCTTGGTTTCAATGAAAGTCGCAAAACGCTTTACCGCATAATCCGATTATAATATCTGAGCGCTAAAAATTGAACAAATGGGAGATACTGAAAAACAGCATCCTGGGAATCACTACCGCGTTATCGAAAAAAGAAAAATATAAATAAACTATCGCATCAAAAAGATACTAAAATAATATACCATCTTTTCTCTGGCAGTTTAGGTTGGTACAAATATAGAACCCGATAGCCAAAGAAAATCTACATCTACACACACAGTGTATTACTCTGCAAGCATCCACAAGGGCGACTGGCAGGGGGTGTTAGGTCACCAGTCATTAAAGACATTGAGCATTATTCACGATCCGTATCTTTTCACTTCCGGGAAGTTTAAATTTCCCTTTTTCCCATAGTTCATAGGCCATGAATTATGAGATGGTAAAAGATTCGTTAAATTTCCCTGTTAGGCTGTCAATTTCTCTCAACTTCCCACCGTGGTTTCGTCTACCAAATTAATTCCGAGGTAAAATTATTCCCACTGAGTCAGTGTGGATAAACTCGAATGAGTTTATCCATTCTACATCATAAGCCGTGCAAGAAATCTTCGTGCTTCCAGTGACTCCCAACCAAGGCTATCGAGTAACAAAGTGACGCTCTCTGTTCGTTCATAACGATTCCTCATGAAACTCGCAGCTTCCCTCTGTATTCTGTTCAATTCCAAGATTAGTTACTTCTGCGCAGGATCCCAAATACTTGAAGCGTACTCAATATGAGGTCAAACTAGCGCGAAATAACACATTTCTTTAACTTTTTCATTCGGCAGCATAAGGATATTATTACTTACAGTAAAAGACCGTATACTTGAAAATATGAGAGGAAACGTATTTAGAGAATTTAAACTAATGTGATACCTAATGCGTGATGGTGTGCAACTATTAATTTACACATCCCGCAATCGTGCTCTAAGTTATCGGAAAAAATTACTCGCTTCGCAGAACACAGGTCGAAAAGAAGAAAATTGTCATCAAAACATGGAATACACTTCCCATTGCATGTGAGACAGATGATAACAATAGTAGAAATAAATGAAAGAAAGAATAAAGGCGTGGTGCTACAGGAAAATAACGAAGATAAAATGTAGGGATTGAGTGGCTAACAAAATATCCCTACTAGAGAGAGTGTAAGTACAAAGGCACAAATAAAATCATCGATTATGTTTGGAGGTACGATAGATAGCTTCTTGAAGACAATCGTGGAAGAAAAAGTGTACAAGAAGAACTATCCTATACCTAAAAGATACATGAAGCAAGTAATGGACAGACATGAAAGTGAAGAAATGAACACGCGAAGAGATTGAGAGATAAGAGTGTCGAGTGGAGAGCTGCGTCAAAACTAAGCCTAGAATTGATGACTGTTAATGATGATTGATACGCACATGGGATGCAGAGAGATTTTAAACGGACACATCTCTTACGAAATAGAAGAGCACACTTGTTAAACGGCCAGACGATATGGCCGCAAGATAAGGATAAGGCCAACTTGAGTACGCGATCTTTTATTTCATTCGAGTTAACAAGTACTCTCTCGGAAAGCTTCCCAAAATTGAGTGTGGGCCTAACTGTTGGATGTTCCATGACTGTGCAGTAAATCACGGTGGGAGGGGGAATCGCAGGCATCTAAAAATATTTCCATCATGCGTAGGTATGAGTGGGGAATAAATTATCCGCGTCTCCTCCACCTCATCTCATCCCAATTGCAGAGGCCACCCGGGAGATGATTAAACTACGACACTGCCACTCAACACGTTCGATAGCCTCAACCGTTTTCGCCAAATGGCCTCAGAATGTATCTCATCATTCATCACTGGAGGATGGAAAACTGTTTAGGGAGAGACGTCTCCCGTTGATGAAGAAGGACTCGCAATATCTCCTTCCATTTAAATTCCTGGAGCTGGATAGTGCGTAGCAGAGGGAAGAGGGGATGGGAGAATATGGGAGGAGAAAAATGAGGAATGAACGACGTTCTCTCGAAGCCCTCCGAGGGAAGACACGCGATAGTGATTCATGGGATGCGAAATGCAGACGGGAAGAACAGGAGGAAGGAGGAGATTTCACCCTCAGGGGGGAGAGTGCGCCCAATCGAATAGCCGAGCAGGGGACCGACGGAAATGTTTTCAACGGGAGACAAATCACGGAATAAGCGGGGGACTAAGGGATTATACAGGTACCCACCTGTGATACGATTTCCTCCCAAAGTTACAGTCCACGATTTTTCACGCAGTTCTTGGAAAAGGGAAAAAAACAAAAACAGAATTTTTTAAACCAAAATGTAGACAAATAAAATGTTAGACAGTCGTTTATCTTATTGGAACGGATTGATGATAAGAAAAATAGCCAAAGT
>LYUA01000320.1:449283-459470 GCA_002093875.1 Calopteryx splendens
AAACGAGCCCTTTTTTCAGGTTATGTGTTCGCCTTGTAAAAATAGGATCTTAGTAGAGGTAGTAGTACTAGATCTTAGTGGAGGTGTGCGAGAGAGAGAGACAAGGGAGTGTGTATGGCATCTTATCAACAAACTTCTCTATTTACACAATTAATTAACCGCCGACATGCTTGCCTGGTGGTCTACACGCCCGCTTCCCACTGAAAAACAGTTGGGTCGATTCCCACTTGGGTAAGGACAAAGACCTTTTTACGGTGGTTCAAAATCTGAGAAAAAAAAACTATCGGAGCTTCTGTGGGCACACGAGCATTCGACATAAAACATAAGCAATATGAAACTTAATATTCGAAAGACCGAAATGGCCACAGGTGAATTGTTTTGCTGAGCTATGGACCTCTCATGAATCCTTGAACAGTTCTTTTATTATAATAATTATAATTACTATCTATATTACAACTATCCATCTTCCTTGCGGGACATGGTTCAACTCCAAAAGGCTTTTCACATTCTGCCTGGGTAAATGCGACTGGGAGAAATGATAAATTAGGTAACACTATGTAATTGCTGAAAATCACCCCACAGCGCACAGTCAAATCCCCATCATCTAAATTGAATGCAGGTAAATATAGAAATATTACACACGGCCAAATCAACTAGATATCGAATATTTTAGAGATCCAACAGTATTTCAGTATAGCACGATATGTATGGAGTTTAATTTCAGCACCAAACTTTCTAAAGCCTCACCAACATTACAGACTCCAGACATATTTGGACAGAATGAGTTCCCGAAACTAAAAGAAATCGACTCACCATATTCTAAGTAATGGGAGTTATTCGAATTCCATTTCTCAGTGTCATAAAAATGAGAAGTCTCTCAAAACACAAGGATTTCGACTTATCTCCCCTCTTTTAATCAACCAAAAGGATGAAAAATTTCAGCCAAGTGGAGCTGCGACCAAAAAGCATTGTTCATCTCCCAATGAGGTTTTAAATATACACCGTCGCGCCCACAACAACAAACCGAGATCACTATAAAACCTAAGAATTAAGAAATAATAATCAGTTGAAAAGGTAACTTTTCATTCTGAACACGGGAACCAACGTCGACGGGCTAGAACTTGAGGTATTCAACATGCCTGGAGGTCCAGAGACTCGAATCTTTTTATTAGTTCTTCTATATTCAGCTTTCTATTCATAAAAAAATGGCTACGATCATTTGAAATTTAAAGGGAAAAAAGGAAAATAAAGGAAAATTACAGTTGAAATGCATTTATACATCTCCTTTCCCTATTACGTGCATTTTCAGTTTCATCTAAATATTCTTAATGTTTTCAGGCACAATAATTTCGGAACAAAATCATTTCTTTCCGTACTGCATTTCATCCAAAATGTTTTCATAGTTAAGTCTTTAGAGCCATATCGGGCTTCTTTAATTTGAAAATATTTGCTATTTATATTCCGCTCTGACAGCTAGAAAACAGGTACTTCCTTCGTACACTTTGTGATGCACAGCAAAATCTAGGTAAAAATGTTTTTAATAGAATAGATTTTTGCTATCTTTAATACGAGCAAATGAAATATTTAATATTACCTGAAATCAACTAATTAAAGGCCCATATCCTAGGCAACCTAACTCACGTGCATTATGGATGGATTGTTTGATTTAGTTAAAAATATAAAGGTTATTTGCAACAATTACATCATCCAAGTCTAGGAAAGCTTTTAAATGAACGACAAATTTTCTAACAAAAAACTAGAACTAAGTTGAGCTTTCAAATACATTTTTATTTCCGGGAAAAGTGGAGGAATTCTGTTCTTTTAAAAATCCACAATTCAGAAATAATTTTAACTAATCTATGCAAGTGATGCATTTTAGTATAGGCAAATGCATATTGAACGCCAATCACATTTTTCAGTGATAGCAAGTGTTATGCCTTAATTATCGAAGAGAGTAGAATGGCACAATAACAGCAACTCTACGTTCAAGGGGAATACAACATTGAGAAACGAATACATTCTTTAGTATAGACAAATGCACAAAGAGATTTTATCTCTAAAAAGATAACCTTAGGATATACCTTTGGATAGTTCACAGAAATATTTATTAAACGAGCCATGATTTGACAAATATCACCATTCTCACTTCCTTTTTTTCACTTCACTTCACTTCATTCTTCCAGTGTCACCTTGACAATCATAATATGTGTCGAAACCTGGATCGCCTAATACATATTTCTGTGAATAATACAAATTTATTTTCATTTTGAATGTAAATAAGTACTACTTAGTGACGCCTAATATCTTAAGATTTTTATCTCCCCCTTTTAAAGAACAATTCCTCGATACGTTCGTGACTGATGCCCCAAAATCCTTTGTTGCACTACGCCCGACCATACAGCCATTCACAATCCTAATTCGGGATTATGTGGCATTAAAAAGATTGGGATTATAATCTGGGGTCTATGCGTTGGATGGCTAGCGAAGTAAATTTCTAAAGATAATTTTATAGCACTATCAGAGAATTAAAATCCCCAATTCGTCACCTGTTCAAATCAGTATTCGTTAACGCCACCGGCGAAGAATAAAAAACGATAAAAGCCTCCCTGAGTCCAAGCTTCCGTACCAATTTACTCCGGAGGGACCCTCGACTGCTCATCCAATTTATATCCAAACTCCGCGAACGCATCTCCCCCTTAATCTCCCTTAATAACTCCCACCCCACTTCTTGGATTCCCAATTAAAAATAGAAACTTCGGTAAGTTTCACCGCGTTTTCCAGCATTCCGAGCGCTTCATCTCAACAACTCCAATCTCTTTAAAATGAGACGACTTCCAGGGGATGGAGGGAATGGAAAAAAAAACGGGCTCCTCATACCACGCTGCCCTCCTCCCTTCCCCCGGGGCTCCATCTTCCCTGGGTCTAGTCCCTGAAGCGTACACACCCACCCCTACCTAACCCCCTCCGCCCGCCCATATTCCTTCATTCCGCCCTCCACGGGTTCCCCGCACCCTCTCTCGCTTGCCAACATCTAGCGTTAAAACAAGCGTCACATTCCTTGACAGAAGCATTCGGAGTTGGTAAGAAATCGTTAAGATCTTTTTATTCGCTGAGGTATTAATGGAGGAAATTTAATCACCGACTTACGAAGGAGGCGAGTTTGTGTCTCCGTCCTTCCCAACTTTTGATAGAATAAAAGTCAGTAGCAATATTGTTGCACGCGCACACACTTGTTGCTTACGCATTATTCTTACCACGAGCATACATTTTTTTTTAATTTCGAAAGCGTTAGACACAATTTTCTAGGGCATGATTCTTGGTTTTCAATTTCGCCAAAGAACTCTCGGCCTTTGAATTATGAGTTAGCGTGAATGAAAGGTTAACCAAAATGCAATTTCATACGCACCATTTAGCGCTGAGAAAAATTCCGCCCAAGGACCAAATTTTCAACGTTAGCTCACCCACAATGTTGTGAACGTATTTCGTCTATTATTGTGATTAGTCCCCAATGGTCCTACTGGCTAAAACTGAATTATCTGATTTGTTTTTTATAGTTCTTTAAATCAATCCAAATAGAAAGATACACGGGTATAAAAACGATGGAAACAAGTACCTGCCATCCCCGAGTTTTGGCTCGTCAAAAATTTTAATTTGCCGATTAAAAGCTTCACAACGTTCAATGCTACGTCAAATAGAACGACCAATGACCAAAATGATTTTTACACCCAAAAGACTCACGAAGAACTTTCCCCTTAGTAACCATCCATCCGGCAAGTCGTTTTCTCCTTCTCAGAACTCAAAATCCCATCATCCCTCCCTCAACGCTGCCTCAGCCACCCTTATTCCCTCGTCCTTCCAGTTCCACAATTTAAAGAAAAAAACCGCAATCCGCGGCGCCACCCAAGGAAACGGCGCCGGAAGATGTTTGGGGCTTGGAAAGGGGTGCGATGGGAGACGACGTGGGTGGGGGAGGGAGAAAAGAAGGAAAGGGGAGGCTGGGGGAGAAGAAGCAATTCCGAGCCACCGAAGCGTTGAACGCCCGATGAATCACCCCACCAGAGGCAGCACCGGCGGTGGGGTCGCCTTTCGG
The DNA here is from genome assembly GCA_002093875.1 of Calopteryx splendens. Lineage (NCBI taxonomy): Eukaryota > Metazoa > Arthropoda > Insecta > Odonata > Calopterygidae > Calopteryx > Calopteryx splendens. Next base: position 453,374 of record LYUA01000320.1, read on the forward strand.
AAGCAAGTGCATCGCTCGACGGCGGAAACGAAGGTCTCTTCCTCCCCCACCCTCTCGTCATCTCAACCGCCTCCTCCCTCCTTGGGTTATCACTTCCTCGCGCCACTCTATTCCCACCTGAGGACGGCTATTCGCGGTCTCTCGATCTCTTGCCTACTCGAATTTGCATTTCCAAAGTCGTGTTGATACTAGAGAGAAACCTAGGGAGATACTATCCTGCGTCCAGGTTCGTTTAACCTTCTGGGTGCAAAAAAATATATGTATTGGGGCAGGAAAATGTTTGTGTAGTACCAATAGTGTAACCAACCGTTTTTCTGGAGGTCTTTACTTATTTTTGATTGCAGTTTCATGGCATTGTCGAACCAGAATCAAACTGCCTGGTTGTGGGCCAGTAAATTCTTCGGCAGGCATGCTTTTATTTTGATTAATGAAATATCAAGAGAATGTTTAATTCTCTTCTAATACGGATTAGATCATGAATGAACGTGTTTACTTTCAATCAAGTTCAATAATCATTTCTTCACTATCTAATTAATAATTTGAAATAATCTAAGAACTTAAAGAGTTTTTTGTTGACATATTCATGGTAAAAAAACATTTTCCACTAAACGCCTTATATTGTCTTTAGGATATTATCAATATATTCATTTGAGATCCATCCACAGTTTTCCATTTATTTAGATTTTGAAATCACGATTTAAAAATCGCTGGGACCGCGTGTTTACCTTCGCGGGTCAGCTTTGGGCCATAGACAACTTTATATGTTCCACTAATATTAGAGGAGGATGGCGTCACGAAAAACTTTGTGGCAGCGTTTAAGAATTTTACTTTTTACCAAGGAAAAATGGATAAGCAGAGCGTAAGTAAATGGATTATAAAGCTCTATGTGAGCAGAAGTAAACTGAATCGATAAAACACAGAAAAAATATCGACTACATGGTTTTTCCCCGTTATTTCGAAGTTCGACTTAATCAGAGAAGAAAGCTATGTTAGTGTCAAGGGCGTCATCCTCGGAAGATGCAATGGGATTATTTTGTACCGTCACAAAGATGTGCACCCCTAAATAGTATAGCTTCCACTCGGAATTTCACTTATAGTCCGCGAGAACTCCCAAGTCGAGAGCCTTCGGTTTAAGGAATCCAGATTATGACGCAAGGTCGTCAGGTAATTCTGACGGAATTTGAGGGTTTTTACGAGTCATCTAACTTGGCTCTCTTTCAAAAACTAATGAAAGAATGGCGCACAGAATATATACACATAAGTATATCTGTTATTTTTAAAATATTACGACACTTAAATGTACATTTTTATAAATAAAGTCGTAGCAAGTGGTAAAAATTATTTTCTATTTTAGTTCCATAATTAGATTCTGCAGCAGTCACGTTATCTACCAAAAATGTCATTATCTACTATAATACATAGTTGTTCTCTCTCGCAATATTATATCAACATGTATATAAACATTTCTTTCGAGGAAATGAGATCGGTGGACTTGAAACTTACAAAATTTGAGTATCAGACAAAGTTACTCTTTGATCATCGAGTGGAAATAGTGTATTTCATGTAAGTTTTTTCTCAGCAATTTTGAATAGATATACATTCACTTCGCTACTGATAACTATGAACTTTCGTAATATAAATATGACTAAACGGGTCTTTCAGGCAAAATACGTAATATTAGAGCGAAAAACTAACATTTAAGTATTTTTTCTACAAATGGTTGCAAAAAAAAAGTATTCATACGATTCAATTAACCGATTAAAGGTTATTAAGATTAATCACAGAGGCATTTATTTCGTCTTTGATACAAAAATTCTGACCACTTGTCACATACCACTAAGTGGCTTGAAGATGTAATTTTCATGCAATCTTGAATTCAAATAAACTCGACAATGGTCATTGTTGCTTTCCTCAACTAATTTCGATCCTCACTTAGCGTTCCTGTCTTCCGTTTACTGCTATACGTTCATTGAACGCAAAGCAGTAACAGCCTGTTTCGCTGGCAGCACTTACGGGTCTAGCTACGTACGAGAGCAATAAGAGATGGTGAGGGGTTGGTCATTAAATATAAAAAAATCTTGCAAAAACAAAACCGCTTGTTAGTTTTTTCCCATCCTTTACAGGCCGTTCATCTGAGATGCTTCCTCGTTCCACCCCCTTTGGCTCTACTTTCTTTAATCCCAGAATCCACTCCCATGAGCACCGTATATCACTCTCCCCCCCTCCACGCTAAAATAAGAACTTCCGAATCGCCATACATTATGGGGAGCACGGGGGTGGAACGGACCTTAAGGCGCTTCTTCAACATAACCCCTCCCGCCCCCCTACTTTCTCAGCTTTCCTTTGCGTCGTAATCAATGGAAACTTTGCCCCTTTGAGCAAGAGGAATTTTCGTCAACGTTTTCGCATACACTCAATTTGGCGCATGATGCGCTATTAAAATCATAACAAGATCGGTGTAATCTACTCACCAGCATACTTCGTCAGGAAGGGAAGTGGTAAGGTGAAGACCAGCAAGCGTTCACTCACCTGGAAGAAAAGCAGAGCATATTAAATACAGAATATGCATTTACATTTTAAATTCGACAAGAATATGAATAATGTTGTCATTTTAATACTGGAGCATATGAAAATTAACCAGCCACCCTTTATTATTAATTCTGATTAAATAAATTAAACTTCACTACTTCTAAAAGTGGTAGTCCTTGCTTTGCCGCGTCATTTCAGGAACTATGAGTAGGTAATTTCTCTCTTTTCCGGACAGATTGTAGCAAGTTTTCATATTTTATTAAGTTGCATGTTACATTATTTTTGATCCTATGTTTGTAGATCCATGTAAGTTTCTAAACCTATGTCCTTGGCCTTGTCATCTTAGTAAAAAAAATGTCAGGCCGCAGCATCAGTCACTTTGAGATGCACTCATCTAATTGTATACCATCAATTGCAACGTCTGCGCTACAGGCCTACCGAAATCCACATTGGATTTTTAATGCTAATGAAATCCTGTGACAATTAACCTGGATTCTCTCTTTTGAGAATTCTACTGCAATAGAAATGGGCACTACCTTTATGCATTGCAAAAGCATAAGAGTATTTGGAGTTTAATTGACCGTTAAGGGTGGCCGCGAACAATCAAATTCCGGAGCTTTATCCATCAAAGCGCGTGGTAGTCCAGTGATTAGATAGCTGAGCTACCAGCCGGAGGGACCGGGTTCCAATCCGGATGATGCCTCTTAGTACCCTCAGCTTCATCCACGCAGTGTACTATTTTTCGGGTACCAGGTCATCCTGGGAAATTACAGGAAAAGGAACTGGCCACCCTGATGTGTGAATTTCACACGCCGTTGGGCTTAGCACTGGGTGAATTCTAACCTCACCTACCAAACCTACCTTTGGTTTGATTACTGCGAATTTTTTTACCCATCAGACTATTCCTAGAATAGCATAAAACATTATCTATCTTTTATAGCTCACCCGTAAATTCCATTTTTCATAGGATGGAGGCAAACATTTGAAACGAGCACAGAAAACTATCTATGACATCCAAGCATAAGAAAAACAAATTTAACGGCAAAAGACGACTAACGCATTCATGAAATCATTAATCTAATAAAAAATCACTATCCTTCATCGAAAAATCACATTTAACGATAAATGAAAAATAAAGATTGGGAAAATACCACATACCATGGTATGTAGGTAATATACTTACATACCTGGTGAGGTGGTTACAACATATTTAAAGCCTCGATGAGTGACATATTACGTAATAATTACAGCTAAAGCGATGCCACGAGTGCTTAATTTGATATTTAAGTTACTAAAGAAATTATTAGTTATCAATAGCGACGCGACAAGAGCAATGATGATCTATTAAAGTCTCCAAAATAGGTAACTGTTACAACGGATGCATCTACGGTGTAAGGGTGTACGCTTACCACAATTTTGCAATATTTCGAATTTGGAAAACATCATTTTAAGATGCCTATCAAAATTTATGCAGGGATGAGACGTAATTGCGTCTGGAATCCCACCGTAGTCTTGCTTGCAATGAGGCAAACCCAGACAACAACCCCGTGACGATACATTTCAAAATGGTTAAGCGACCATCTACGAACATCGAAGAAATAAAATATTGGTATATCCGCACCCCCGGTGGGAATTGCTCGACTCGCACAGGGGACAGAGTGCGGGGGTGGGGAGGCGGTGGGAGCGAGAACGTTTCCGAAACGGTTATAATCGCGCAAAGTGCACTCGAGGCCATTGTGACGCGAGATCCAACGCGGCAACAATTCGCGGCGCTCGACGATCAAAGTTTTTGGGTCCGCGTCATAAAATTGAACAGCCTTCGCCCTTGCGTGCGACACCCTCCCCCCAGTGTGCAGTTCTGCGGTCCGCCGGAGCACTCGGCCGCGAGAAAAAAAAAGCTTTCCCTTGAGCAAAAAAACGGCGGTGCCCACAGACGCGAAAGAATCGGAGATTATGGTGGCCATCAAGAGCTGCATGCTGTCCACTCTAGTGGAGCACGGATTTTGGATCGGTGCGAAACGGGAATCAGGACGGGATTCAAAACCTCTGCCATAACCGACCCAACCCCCCTTCGCTCACGAAACGGTGTAATGGTCTCCGATTTCCAAAAAATATTTATTTTTAAAGACCTTTTAATCCATAGTTGTTTGCGTTTCGGAGGTAGGTATATTGGTACCCTACTTTTATGAAAGACATGTATAACGACGGCTCCAATCACATAAAATCATAAATACCTACGCATTTAAGGGACGGCGAAAATTTGCTTTTATCTAAAAAAAAAGTCACTTCGATCAGACGCATTATTTCTGATGCAAAAATATGGCGATTTAATCTGGTCACGCAACTCCAAGGTCGTTTACTTCACATCCAGCGATTGCAAATTATTTCCAGAAAACGCTTTGGGGCACGGAAAACGGAACACAAAAGCACGATAGATACGATTCTTGAATATTTAATGTCAAGGCACAGCGAGCAATAACAAAATGCGTCGTAGGAGCGCAATCATCTTTGAGCCGTTATCAGCTAAAATAAACAGTCATAACGGACGATGATGATCAAGAGGTTAGAGACATGGGGAGGAAAAGAGGCAGATTAAGGTTAACAATATCTAAGAACCAGAAGACTGAGATAATTGGAGGAATCTGAAAATTAAGGCCAAAACAAAAGGAGAATAGGGAGAAAGAACAAAGAGAGAAGGTTGAAGAGAAATGAGGCGGGAAACGATAGGGAACCTTTTGCGGCAGCATCAAGCACGAGGGACTGGAAGTAAAAAGAGAACTCCACCTCTGAAAAATCTCCCGAGTCCTTAGCTAAAGGGTGGCGAAGAGTGGCACTTGCAACCTCATCCGCCCCCCTTCCCATAAAGAAACACCCATAAGTCTCTCTACTCTCTTTCCCTTCCCCCACGATCTTTAAAACAATCCTCATTAATCTGCCTCCCAAGAATCTCCCTTTCGGGGAAAATTAAAAATATTTATCTCTTACATTCCCCTACCTACTTACTCTCTCCCTCCCTTGCCCCAGGAGATTTTTTTTAAATTAATAAAACTGCGGCAACCTTTTCCTGCTGCCGTGTTTCCGAATAAAATGAAAAAAACTAAAAGGACAAACAAAAAGTGGCCATCCAAAAACACATATAAACGACGTTTTGTCTTTAAGTGAATCATCATGAATATAATTTTGGACTTTTACGATGGAGTTAACTAAAAACATTCCGTGACAAGAGAGAGTAGTAACCTGTTCTGTTCAATGTGGCTAATAATTATAACGCTCCACCTAAGGTAGAGACATACATATTAGCTTTAAACGATTGCGCAAACAGCTTATTCCACTCTGAATCGCATGAAAGTACGTTACAGCTGTTGGCATAAAACTTTCCTTTCACACCCGATAATCAGCATTGGAAGAAATCGTAATCGTTGAATAAAATTTTCCATGTATTCATTTTGTTTATTGCAGGAACATAATTTCACAGAGTATAGTCTAAAGATTGCGATCTTGGTTCAGTGAAACCTGTTCGTGTGCTAATAAATTGTTTGTGGAATAGCAGAGTTTCTTTCTACCTCTT
>LYUA01000320.1:474625-488348 GCA_002093875.1 Calopteryx splendens
CCCCCCCCCCCCCCCCCCGAGTGAAACTTTGAAAAAATCCGAAGCCAGTGTGGCGTCAGAACAACGATCTTCGTTCTGTGCGTGAGTTCGTAACAAAAAAAACCAGCACGGAACGCAGGGTGAAAAACTGCGTAAATTTATGGAATACGTTACGGACCACCATCGAATGTTTTAGGGGATAAATTCCTCTCACGAAATTCCTGGTCCAATTCGAATGAAAAACATGTGAGGGCAGTTGACTGTGTACAATTCACTGTGGATACTTGGAAATCCAAGCTAATTCCATCGCTGTTGGAGCGAAATAAAAAATTTTTACTCCGCGTTAAATATATAAGTTTTAATCTTTACGCACATATGGTGGTCATTAGAGCATTTTTACGTTAATCCACAATGGGAAATTCGATCTTTATGACCACGATATTATAGCGACTAAATTCCAGATTTGGACTAATACCGTTATGAAATCAGCAACATTGACGCAGCTATGCCGTGCTTCACATTTACGGCAAGATTAAGCGTATTTTACAACGCGTTAAATGCGATAGGTTTTCATGGGCTACTGGATATATCGAAGGATGTTTACAAACCATTCTTTAACAACGAGACGGAAATTATTTAGTCTTCTAACAGTTAAAAAAAAATCAATTTTTACAATCGTGATCCTATTAATTTCTCAACTTTAATTTCTTCAAATTTAATTTCCTTAAATTTAAAATATGACAAATAGTATTTCAGTTATAGCTATGTTTTGGCAGGGCGGGTTAGCCTAGTAGAAATTTGTTCGCCTGATATCCCAAAGGTAACGGGTTCGAGTCCCGCCTGGTCATGGATGTTTTTAATGCTTAAAAAGGTTAAATTACGCAAAAATTACGGTTAAATACTAAATAACGCAAAAAACACTATAAATTAATTTCAGTCGTCAAAGGCCTTAAAATATATACACTGGCACTCACTGTTACTCCACTTACTTAGCTGTTGAATTTGTAATTCAAGATTGGTACCATACCAACTATAATAACCAAGGAACAAGTTCCCCAAAAGAAAGGACTCATCAACGCAAGATTGCAACTAGTACAGTACACGATGTTTGCCTAAGCATTACTTCAATTTTGTAATGATTTTTACAGCGCTCTCTGAAAGCGAAACTCAAATTTGCAACGCTCTAGAACAAACCCACCCTGTAACTAACCGTACGAGGTAATTAAAATCATTCGAGTTAAGCGCTGAAAAAGAAGGATATAATTTTACCTCCGCATTACATCAGTAGACGAGACGACGGCGGGACATTGAGATGAGTTGACTGCCGATGAGATCGATTTGAGGATATTCTTTTCACTCGAATCATTCGTGACCGTAACAGTAGAAGATACGTGCGACAATTTGAACTTCCCGAAAGTGAAATGATAAGGAATTCCAGTAATACTAAATGGCTGGTGATGCAACTCCCCCCTGCCACACGCCCTCGCAGTTACTAGCCGGGTATGATGTAGATGAAACATTCTAGATAATATATACTATCATGCGCCCGATACGATGCTTTAAAAAATAATTCGACAGTTCCCTGTTTCGCTTCTCTAACGTGCATCAACTCTTCAGCATTCCTTCTCTTCTTTTCATCCCTTTTTGTATGCGCTGGTTTACTGATTTGGGTCCTACGTTCAATTTTAGCGAATTTCCTTTCCCCGTTCCATGGTAATATTGTGCACCCGTGCCTTGAATTCTCAGCGTTCCATCTTTTATTAACCTCCCTTAAGATATATTATTGCATTCGCTACCCTTGTGGAATTTATACTAACGATCGCATAGCAGTTGTAATATGCCCAAGAATTTGAGAAGATTTTTCGACAACTGGTATCCCAGGCCTGACCTTGTTCTCGACCTCGTCTTCTATCCTAGCAACATGAAATCCCTGCTTTGCGCCGATCCTCCTAACGCCCCTTTTCTCCTCCTCCCGATTCTGCCTTCGCATACCCTATCCACTTATGAAACCCACCAAGTCTCCCGCTTCTTCTCTCATATTTTCGACGATCGTGACCCACGTTTTCACCCCATGTTCCCTGCTCCATAATTTGATGATTGCGTAAGTTATGTGTCTGAACACCTGCGAGATATTTCGTACTATTACGTATTTTCCGATTTTGCTACAGTTGTTCACCGAAAATATAAAAATTGATACGAAACTTACATCGTAGTTTATAAACTTTGAATTGCATTATTTTTGCATTACCTATGAGAAACACCAACGAACAACTTGACACGCTCGTTGATTTTCACTGCACTATCAAGTATTCACGAAATCGTGGCATCCATGCAGAATGCAAAACATCTGCCGTAGATACTAATTGAAACGTTTGCATCGCACCGGCAATTCCGACATGAAACTGGAAAAAAAACTTTCATACGAACAACAGTGAAAATCAGAGCGAGAGCAGACAAAATTCAAAGAACATGTATGGCCTCTCATAAAATCGGCACAACAAATGACAATTCATTGGTAAACGATAATATTTACACGGTAACGCTATCTCAGGTCATTATAAAGATAATTAATGCTTGCACTTTATCATTTGTGGGCAACATCTCCACCATACTTCCCTTTCATCTACTATGGTGCCATGCACGTCAAATTTCATACATATTATCCAAATTAACCATCAAGCCCCTTCCACCGTCCTCGTACTCCGCTACTGCCTTTTCCCATCATTTCATCCTCCTGGTCCACCTCGTCCTGTGGGAAAGTTTTGAGTGCCTAATCCGTTTTATTCTGCTCGGAAAAATGTGACGATCGAATGCAACAGAATACAAAAACCCACACTTTAAAGCTACATCAAATAGGTACCTCGAATTAAATTCCGAGCATGTAGGCACTGAATATAAAATAAAATCAAACAAATTTGAGCGAAAATAAATACAAGAACGACTTGTAGGCACTCGAAAGTTGGGAGAGGCTTTCACCCTTTGTTCCGGGGTGTGCCTCTGTGTGACGGGTGGTGTTTCATTCAAGGGCGACGAAATAACTGTAAATACATGTTCGGCGATTACCACACGCCGTTTACGTTGCGCAACCTTTGTGTGCTTGAACATAAGTTTGTCCATAAATACGTTAAATCATTATCATTTCCCCCACGACCACCTACAATTACTAAATTCGTTCGAGCCCTTTGTGCATCACGATCAGATGTATTGTGGGCTTTTGAAAAAGAAATTGTTTCCAGAGATTTCAGAATTAAATACACTTTTTGCTCATTGGATTAATCAGAATTTCCGTGTATTACTCTTAACCGGTACTTAGAAGAGAACCAGGCTGAGAAATTTTCCTGATTACGATTATAAATGCAATTAGATTGGCTTGAAGTTCTGACTTAAGAATTAGATTGGCTATTAGGGCCCTCGGATGTGTGTCTATTCCCCTGGGTCACTCGGAGGGCTGCAAGTTGTTTCCAATATTATTACAACAAAAATGAGAGAAAAATCAGGGCTGGATTCAATTTCTCTCATTGTATCCAGATGATAAGTGTGAGTTTCCAGTAATACTACCACAATGTCAGGAGTAAAATCAAGTACCTATACCCATACACGTACATTCAACTACACAATATCCCGCAAATGGATGTAAATGCGTGTGACAGGGGTTTAAGACATCACAAAAGTGATAAGGTCTAGCTTATTCTCTTCCTTTCTCTAGGGGCTACCATCCTAGATTTTCAATAGCAAGTTCCTATTCGTCTAATCTGCGCTAAAGCGTCCTAATTAATTGACAGCGAATAAATATCACCAGTGTCTTTTCAATACGCTATAGTTGTGCAGCAAGCTGTGTTGACAATTGAGATTCGAGCACGAATAGGACAGCTATATGTACTGTCACATTACCGACCTCCACAAAAGAATACTTTGTTTCGTAAAGTTCTCTTTTACGACTCTTTTTGAAAACTGCAATGAAATTGCTCGAAAATAAAATATTACCTAGTGATCCTACATGATAAAATTATTACTTATTCCAATTTTGGTAACCTAGCATCACCTGCCTCATGCCCTATGGCGACTTGCATGGGAATACGTAGACGTTTACACTATATTAATTTTATAATATATATTAATTTTATTTCCGTTTATTTGTAAAGCTAAGGAAAATGACTTAAAGAAAATGGACGTCCTGACTCTTTTAAATGAAGTTTCTTCGAAATATCACATTACTAGTCAAACAGATTGCGTTTATTCTTCAGGAAAAAATTGAATTTCATAAGGCAGGTAACTTAAAACCTATGCAAAACATGAGATACTCCATTCTATTTAATAACGCTGGTCTCTCTCTCTCCGTACCCAGGAAACGAAGGCAGTTGATGACCGTCTTTATGGCTCAAAAAACCTTTACATATCTCAATACAAGTATCTTCTGACGCTTCTTCGTGTACAGCTAAATTTTCATTTTTTCTAGGAGACCTCTACGACGAGTAAGTGATGGATACCTTGACGTATCACCGTCTAGTTTACCTCTTTCTCCCACGCATCTTTTCACATCACCACTACATAACCCTTCCCTTATCACACCCTTCAGCCTTCCTCGACACACGAAGTCTCAATTTCCTCTCAATCTCTCCTCTTTCTTCCAATTTCCCAAACCTCCCCCACCCCCCGCACACACCCTCATATCCTCCTTCCCTTCAACTCCCCTCCCTCCTGCCTCTCCCCCCTTTTCAACTCGCCGCACCTCCCTCGACCTCCCACCTCCCTCTCTCTCTCTTCCCTTCCCGCGATCTCATTGCCAGGTTTGGACATCTCCCAACCCGGATGTTGGTCACGCACGTAAATGGCATCTGCGGTGAATATCGACACAAATAACGCCGCCTACCAATCTCCACCCCCTTTTCAATCCCTCCACGCCCAGGCCGGAAATCTTTCAACCCCTGTCCGAGAGGTAACGTTGAAATTTTCACTCCTACTGCGGGGAGGAAGGGCGATCCCAACCAAGGGGTTTAGTGTTGTGTTTGGGGCGATTCCAGTCGAAAGGGAGGGCTCTTTTCTCCCAACCACCCCACGGGTATTGTTCGGAAATGTTCGGCCATTCTGAGTGTCCGCAATTGCATTTCGAATCTCGAGTTATTCCCGTGGGGTTTCGATACAGTTACGCTTCCCCGGAGGATCCGGCACCCTCCCGAGGAGGGGGAATGGATTTTACGGGATGGGGGAAATAAAACGAAACGTTGATGAGTTCAAAATAAAAAAGAAAGAGCTTGATTAAACAAAAAAAAAGGCTTCGAAATATCGTCTTCCTTTGTTTTCCCAGTTTTTAGCTCCACTCGAGGAGTGATTAATTGACGGTGACGTTACGGGTATAGTGCCGACCGGCCCAAAATATTCGAAATTCGATATCCAATGACAGTTAATTTTAAGCACGATTTTTTTCCACTCCACACAAAAAACACCACGAATACTACGCCGAAGAGTAGAGCATTATCCTACACATAGATTATTATTTGCGTCCAGTAGGCAGATTCACAATCAGCCTCTTTCACAAACTCAGAGAAGTGACATTTTCCCAACGTGGTGTCATTTGGACATGACTTTTTAAGCAATTTTATGTACAATTTCACACCACAAACTGATTCTTGTATAATTAAAAGGACGCTCTATTTCTCCTTTAAGGTTATAGAAATGTCAAGGGGGGCACAATATGTCTAGAGCGGGTTGAGCATTCGACAACTGTCGGGAAAGGTCCCGGGTTCAAATGGCACGTGGCAATTTCCTTGGGCATCCCCATCTAAAATCCTAGAGGTTATATTTTCAGATTTTAGAACATTCATGGCGGACCAAATGGTGGCACAGGGAAAGGAACTGACCCATCGTAACTGGGCGAATTTCACATTCCATAAGGCTTAGATCGGGGCGGGCTATACCCTTCGCCTATTAAAACCAATCTTAGGTTTTATGTTATGGTAGTAGTAGCCTTTATGGAGTAACATGGAAAGGACTTTAATAATAACGGATACCAAATATTTATCACCATATTGACCCGTGAAATAAATAATGCATCAGAAAATTAGGCAGAAAGTAAATTTTCTAAGAATTAAAATTTCGCTGATAGATTTTAGAATATTTCTTGCACGGTAAAATAATTCCATTAGCCTAATAATCAGGAAAATCGGCAACCATATTGGCCCAAGACTTCGTCCTCATCATAGGTTATGCATATCATACAATGGCTTGTGGTAGTACGTCATGCTATCCTGCTGTCTGCTGATCGCTTCATTCATTCATAATTCCTTGCATTGACGTTTTCCTTTACTTGCTTCTGGTAATTCATCGATAATTCTTCCTATAATGCCTTCTTTTATGGCCTTAAGATAAGTATGAATGTGTATATTGATATGTCAGTCAGTTTTATTCTTATAGAAACTCTCAAGGATTTCTAAAAACTCCAGAACTATCAACAAATCCTGATCCCATGTAGGTATATCTCTTCATACACCTACTCTTAATCTCCTCTCCTCACTCCCGGTGCTAATACGGCGAAAGTCGATCTTCTAAAATCGCTTCAGGCTCTACTTACAGATCATCTCAAACTATACGTTTCTAACTAAGAAAAGCGAATACGTTCAAGGAAATCAAATGGAAGATTTTTTATATTCAATCCACAGTAATCACTTTATGGTAACTTTTTACTCTCGGCGAAATTTTTAATTTGGATTTAATTTCAGTGACTTATGCCCTAAGAAAACGGCAGTCACTCGCAAGTAACAAACTCAGAAATTCAGCCCGAGACGGTCCGATATTCTTCTTTCGCTGTACCTACCTCAGATCGCTCTACCATCCTGAATTTCGTAATTCCACCCCAAACTCCAAAAGCGTCCCTTTAGGTACATCTCCTTTTGCCCTAAGCATCTTCCAGACCCTCTTCACTAATCTTCGTTTCTTATTTTTTTAAATCAAGCACAACTCCCCCACACCACCCGTCCTCCCCGCCTGTTAATCTCCATCCTCCCTCGCATCTCTTTTCTCGAGACCTTCATTTCGCATTCTACCACGGTCCTTTTAATTCCATCCTCGTCTCTAAGCCCCCCCGCCCTCTCTCTCTTCCCTGTACCTTCGCGTGGCCCTTCTCCTCTCTGGTTCCATCCGCTGCTTTATTTTCCTCCTCGCTTCTTTCACCTCCCTTCTTTCCTCACCATCAATCCTCCCTCTCTACTTACTGCGACCTAGCGTCCTCCTCTAAACTGCTCTCTTACATTACCACTCTTATGCATTAGAAGGCCCAATCGTCTCAGTTGTATCCTTCGCAAAGCCATTAGCCAATACCTCCATTTAGTAGCATAACCAGATAATAATTTCTGGAAGGGCTAATCCTGAATCTCCGTTACGAACTGCACGCGAAGAATTTACTTCTCCCATCCAAATGTTTTATTGAGATGTCGCTTTATCGATGATTTTATTACTGGTGCTATTTCTGTAAATAAAAATGAAAATAGCACTCTGAACGAAATTACCAATGGTACAGTCTGCTATTCTTGTGGGAGTACACATCAGGATATCCTACCTGCCCATTCCAATGCTTCCATAATATCACTCTACAATTGGGCCAATTTTAATAATCAGCAAAATAAACGATCGTGCCGCCTCCGTTTATCGAAAGAGTTAATATATCCTAAAATAACTGTAATTCTAAATTTTATTTCCCATATTGCACTTCAGTGTGAGCACCATTAGCTGGACTGCACACATTAAACCGATATTCAACTTCCTTCCATGCATAGAAGCTGGGAGAAAATCGATAGCACTCAGAATTCTGTCCCATAATTCAGTAATAGTTATTAAACATTTTCTCTAAAAATAATATTCTTTATGAACCAAAAACAAATTCTAGTGAGCTATACTTAAGTACGGGTATTTAAATATATCAGGGCTGGATTCAATTTCTCTAATTGTATCCAGATGATAAGTGTGAGTTTCCAGTAATACTACCACAATGCCACATATTGGGGAAAGAGGGGGTTATGAAGATGGAATCCTATTTCCAAACCATCGACGTAAATCCTGGACATGCAGGAATGGAGAGGTTGAGAAAATTGAGGTGGTGTTCCATTTAAATGAAAAAAATCAATCCGTCGATATGTGATCCATTGCGTTCGTTTGAATCGTCACGAAAATTGCTTGGCCAATCCGTTTCAGGAAAAAGAAAGTAGATTACTATGTTCTTTGAGAACGCACACCAAACGCAGGTCTAGCAAGTAAGGAGGAATTGCATGTTCAATCGCGTGTTTTATGCCTCGTAAGAATGAATTCCCACTTTTCCAAACTCGGCAGTTGTGCCTGTAACCTTTTCGTACATATAAATGTTGCATAATCTGTTAAGAAATAAGGCTCTTTCAAGATGACTTTCTTCGCCAATAAAGCATTTTCACAGCGTACTGATTACTTAAACCTCGATCTCTAGACGTGATTTTCCGTGGCTGCTTGAGAGTGTACACACCTAGTTCCAGTTTTTACGCTAAGTGCACACGGTGGAGAGAGGTATCGTCAGCTGAAAACTTGCAATGAATGAGAGCCGACACTATCGGGAATTCTTTCAAATCCCTCCCGTGCTCTCTCCACCTTACAATCCGATTCAGCGCAGCGTGGGGGAGCTGCGAAGAAGTAACCACGCTTACTGTCTTCTTTAGACGATGGTCCAAACACATCGCTAATTGGTTCCGCCATATTTTCCGCAAAAATCGGCTTAATTTTGGGTCGAGGACGGCCACACTCGTTCAAAGATATATTCAGCAAACCAGAGAAAAATGACAACTCTTTGCCGTACGGAGAACATTTTTACCACTGACGAAAGAAGTGCTAATGCAAATTGCAATTGCCGCTGACATTGCACACGCGAGTGCACTTGACCTTGAGGACTCTTGAGGAAACCGGCAACCGTTAACACAATTAAAACGAATCGTTGCATCCATGCTGTTGCAAAGATATTATACCGTTCGCAAAACTCAGTCTCTCTCACTTTCCCTGATATATGTGTGCTCCCCAACCTTCACTGGATTACGGACGGATTCGTCAGAGCCACTTGAGCCGTCAAACTCTAAAAGTAGCACTTGCGCCCAGCTACGAAAGTCCCAAACAACGAGATAAAAATATAAAGGAAACAAATACGGTCAATACCACCCTTCGGCTGAAATTTAATAACCTCAAAGTGAATGTTCGTGTTTTCACAGGAACGGTTTGAGTTTCGCGATCGAAAAAACATGGACATTTTGGCAAAATGCATTCATAGTAATCACTCTCACTTAATGTGATCTGTGATGTGATATATCGTATACGCATGCACCCATCATCTGAATTATTGCTTTATTACACTTTCAACGTCCCAGTTGAAGTTCGGGGAGAAGAAAAATCAAGATCACTAGGTATCTAGCAGATCCGAATTCTGGGGAAAAAGTATCTGCCTATAGCGCTCTATTTTTCGAAAAACCTGGGTCAATATACTATAGATCCTAGAATCAAGTAAATACTAATGTTCAGACGACTAAAACAATTAGTATACCTATAACCAATGGAGTCGTTCACTCTGACGCGAAATCTCAATTGTATTTATTAATTTGCAGATTAACCCAAAACAATATTTTTAATTTAAATTAATGTGCTCAAGCTCGTAAAAGGAAAATAAAAACAGGTGAAATTTTTCCAACCACTCCGTTGTAGTTACTACGCAATCGGGTTCGGCTCGGCCAAAGCCGCAGCAATATAAATATAAATAAATAATGCTTTATTTGCTCTAGGAATAATTTCCTTTGGAGGATTGAATATAGAATTACAACTAACTCAGACAGCTCTTAACAAGAATAACCTTATCAGGAATAACAATCACATTATATTATAACAAGCAAACAAATAAATTCAATTACTTGTGANNATCACATTATATTATAACAAGCAAACAAATAAATTCAATTACTTGTGATCATTCAATTACTTGTGATAAGACGATAAGCACTGTGGCGATTGGTTGTGACATGATAAGGAAAGACTGAAGAACGAGAAAATACCTTAATGGCAAAATACCAAACCTATTTTTGTTTTTTAAACTCTAAAATAACCGGTAATTTAAAAAGTTATGAAGAATCTCCGTTCTTGCCATTCCATTCTCCATTCGTATTATCCTATTACTTTAAAGCTTTTCCTCAGGAGTTCCTTTATACTTACATAATTCTAGGACATTCGCTCTTCCACTCACCCTATGCTCCCCGCATCCTCACCTCTATTCTATTCTTCGTCCCATTCCTTAACCTTTATTTCTTTCCTCTCCCTCCTCAATTCTACTGCTATTCCTCGTCTCGGAAAGAATCACCTCTTACCGCAACCAGCCTTTTCTGTGCGTTCATCTTTATTTCATGGGCAGAAATTGCAGAAAGCTTGCCTCCTCCAACAGCGTAGCCAACCGTGGGAGAATTTCCCAGATTATAGGGGAATTTAGCGCCTAAATACAATCCCCGGGGATCCCAGTATCTTTCGCATTAGTCACGGGAATTTGGCAAAACATACGTTATTTATTGGCACACTTCAGGATGTTAGAACGACCCCTATTACTATGACCCCTGTTATCTCAAATATTTCGTCACTGACCCGATGGAGAAAGTTACTAATTCCGAAGTTAACGTTTATTTTTCAGAATTAAACATTTTATCTTGTAAGAGATGAGCAACGCCCAGCTAAGTTATTTCATAGGATTGACATAAAATTGATTCAGGAAATAGATATATTTTATAAAATGACGTTACACTCCATAATAATTCGTGAGAACGCCTGATTAGTTCGTTGAAAATTACTATCGGTTATTACCATCATGATTTTCCATTAAAAAGTTTCTAGTTCACCATTATGATGCTTCACGGGTTATGTTATGAGAATCTGGTTGTAGTTGTAAGAGGAGGTGAAAAATATTTCAACCTCAAATTGAAAAAAGGCAAATTAGTAATCAGGACTTTGATGATAAACTTTATAGTAATATTTACCCTCTTTGTGAATTAGCGCAAAAAAAGTTGGAGATTTTCTACTGCATCCTTCAAAACTTAGCAATACCCGAACGAATCTCGAGAGTACCATATATGATCATTGTGAATTACCAACGCCCAACCAACGCTTAGGTTAACGATTCACAGATGCGGATCGAGATTTTACAACACTAAAGTGCGGTGAATATTCCTTAATGAACGGAGTGTGGCATTCCAACATAAAAGTATTGGAAAATCCCAACGCGTATTACCTACTTCCATTGTTTCTGCACTGACAATTTGTTTAAAATTTAAACTACTAAAATATTTTATAGAAGATAAATTGGATATAATGCTTGAACGCCTGAACAATTGATTTTTATCTTTCGTACCACATAAGAATCCATCTCCCAATTCCAATTTCTCTTCGGTTTCCCTCCCCTTTGCAAGGTCTTACCCATTGCTCATTTCCGTAAAATCTCCGGCCCCGAATCCGCTTGGCTAAGTTTCATCGGATAGGGGGGGAACGCGAAAAGTTTCAGCTGCAGCCACTCTGGGGGTGGGGTGGGGGAGGAACGGAGATGAAAGCGACGAGTACTAATACGTGATCCATGTTCTCCCCCGGTCCCTTTTCCATACCGTTCGCCCCCTCGCACTACCACGAAAGCCTCCACCCTCCATAGTGCCATATTTCTTCATCTTATTACAATTACTGCCATCGCACGTTTCAAAGGTCCAAAAAGAAACCCCCGGACGCGCTTGGGCGTGCCTTCCTTCCGAAATAGCTTTCCAAAGGCAACGGAAAGGGCTGAAAGGGCTTGAATTTCAGGTGTCTCAAAGGGTATTTCACCAGACGGCGCCTCGGCTGTCCAAAGGAATCGGCTCTTTACATGCGAGTGAAGAGGGCAAAATCTCCATTTCCTGAGCCACATATGGCAGGAGAACAGGTTGCGTTCATAAATTATGGTTAAGCCCGGACTTGAGTGGAATAAGAGGAAGCAAACGATGCCGTGCAAACAAAGTTCGCTCACTGAAACTTTCTGCTACGTTCCGCAAAAAAAAACTGCTCGGTTTTCTTACGCAAAATAACTGCACGTTTTATGACACAAAGCAATGTCATAAAAAAGTAAAACATACCTACGTAGGTACATGCGATAATTTGGGACCTAATTATGCTTATTAACCTTTCTGACCGGAATAAGTTGTCGCTTCCATAGAATTTCGTTCTCTTTCAAGAATCCTTGACTACTGGGGGACATCTACAGAAATGGCCCTCTTGTCACATCATTGAAGTTTACGATTTCATCTATCGAAATACACCTTCAGCTTAGGCTTTCTGGATCACCGGAAAAATGCCAAATCTGTTAATGGTCACCATTCTAGGAAAACAATACATCAAGTTCGGTAATAAGAAATTTCTCTAGTGGTAAATTTTATTTTCAAGAACTGCGAATTGGAAAAGAGCACTTCATGCTTAGTTAATGTTAAGTAGAGATTGACTGGGTTAATCCTTAATCCGGTATGAAAAAAGCATTTGCTCTTCACCAAGTCAATTTTATTTTTACGTAATTTATTTTAATAGCAATGCATTCGACGTTTTGCAATGTACGACTAAACTGATAATGCAAAAATATCATATTGAGATATTATCACCCCTAAATGGCATTCAGCGACCCTGCATTTAAAAACACTCTCATTTCAAATTTCTCCCGAAGACTAATGACCAGACTCCTGCGGGCTAATAATTTTAAGTTTACAGGACCACGGAACCAAACGTAAAGTACGTGGTCCCGATTATTTCCGAGCAGGGTCGTCCATCCATTTCCCTCTCTTTCGAAGAGGTTCATTTTTTTTACCTCGTCTTCATTTAATTATTCACCACCTCGGTGTAATTTCGCTGATTAAATTTTTTCCCACCCACTTTCAGGCCCGCATACATTTTTCATCGGGACGCCACTCATCACAGCCACCGCAGGGTAGGTGGCGAGTGGGAGTCCCCTCCACGCTTTCCCCAAGGCGCATAAAAACCACCACCCCCCCCCCTCTCTCTTCCTCCGAAACAAACGCCTATTCTTGGGAGGACCGTTCCCTAAGGATCCCTCGTCAGGAAGGAGCAGAGCACGCATCTCCCGCAGCGTACCCACTTTGAGAATCGCTGTTTTTAAACAGGCATCGATGTTAAACTGTAACGAGGAGCGGAAACACGGAGCGTCACGCGATTAATACGTGATTTGGGATGTGGGTCATTGGACAATCGAACGCTAGATGCAGCTTGTAAAAAAAGATACCAATGGTGTCATTTAACTTGTAACACATAGAAAGCAATTAATCGAAACCCCATACAATATAGGAAAGTCGGACCAGAAGTACCTATAATATAATCAATAAGAGAGATAGATGGAAATTATGAAAAAATAAGGGAATTAGTCCGTGGAAGCGATAAACTCAAGAATTCGTTTTTCCCTCGAATGATCCAATACCACAACACAAAGACAAAAAAATGCTAACAAGTACATTCATTCCCTCCTTTAACACACCATCTTTCGCTTTACTTTTATTCACGACTGGCATTCTAACACCCGGGATAATTAAACTGTACTAAAGAATCTATAATTTTATTTTCAAGGGACGTATTAACAACGTCGCGAAAGTTATACTTGACTTGACTGATTTGATAAGTTCCCCACCAACCCGAGTACCAAGATTCCTACCTCTAGTTCTTCCCACGCCTCCCTTACCATTTCCTCCACCTA
>LYUA01000320.1:713980-745776 GCA_002093875.1 Calopteryx splendens
AAAAAATATGTATATATATATATGTATATATATATATTTATTTTAAACGGTTTACGCTCTAGATATCAAATTCTTATACCACTCACCATGACTTTTCGTGGGGATTATTTGATCAATACATTTCCAACTTGAAGCATGAAAAGCATTTTAGCTTGCAGTTAGTGTCATTATGACTTATATTATTAACAGACTACTTGTCAGCCCTAACTAAAGATGTATTTCCTAAGTACCGTGAAACTGCTTTAAAAATACAAACGCACTGGCACTATTGAATGGGAACTTCTATTTTGATATCACAATTATTTTTAATTTACTTTTTCAGTCTATGACATAACGCTTAATCGGGATAAACACATTTACTATCTGTATCCGCGGCGATTCTAATTTCAATTTTACCTTCCTAAAAGAAAACGCCAAAGAAAACTCACTTTTACCAATGATCTAAAGGAACTAATCATGATTAAAAGATTAATCACCGTTAAAATATCGATTTGAAAACAAGGCTGAGGAAAATTAAGTAGTAAATAACATTCACCAAAAACAAGTTGAAACGGTTGATGGATAGTGAGTACGTAGTCACCTATGCTTTATGGGTTATTAACCAGGACCAGATTTGAAGTTTTGGATTTTAATAAAAATTGGGATATACGCGTTAATTATTGAGAAACTGCCAATTTTAGCAAACTTCCAAGTTTTTTGTGATTTTATCCAACGAAAGGCTAACTCCCTCGCAAAAAGGACAATTTAGTCGCATTTTTAAAATAAAAAAATAAAGAACCACCCGTAATGCAAAACGCGTCATTTGGAAAACCCCAGCACCACAGAGGCAGACAATATTGGAGAACGAAGTAAACGTTATTCCCTAAGATTCACGTCACCCCATCACGATGAAGCACTCCAGTGATGCTACCACTGGGCCAGAGAATATGAAGAGCAAAGAGCTGAGAACACACCGAGGCTCTGCTGGGTGCATATGTGCACTGACCTGCAAGGGTCTGATGTTTCTGTTTTGACCTCCCCGTTCCCCTTGCCAGTCTAATTCCAGGTACTGGCCGTAGCGAGAAGACAAAAGCATAAAAACAGTGCATTACGAATAATTATTGTATCTACGAGAACCAATGAGGATTTTACGTGTGCTCCATCATTGAATTACGTCATAAAATTTGGGGAGTGGAAGGGAATTTGGTCAACCATAAAATTCCATGAAACAAGGGAAGGGAATGATTTAGCCATCTGTGACGTCGCAGTAGGAAATAAATTACCAGTAGTATCCAGTTTAAACGAATAGCTGATCCTGACATTGAAGGAAAATTTTACTTTGCATTGCACAAAATGTTCAAAAACCATAAGAAAGTGGTAGTAAACAAATCGTGAAACCGGACCATCGCGGCAAACGAAAATACCGAGTGGTGGAATGAATAACGATTTTATTCATGTAGATTGAAGCAATATTTTCTTTTTACTAAAATGGACTTTATGATGATCTACTTAGGAGAGAAAAATACGCTAGCTAATGAAACTTTTACGTGGAGAGGGAAACTGATGACTTGGGTCTCAGAAAAAGGCGTAACTAAAAGTGATATGAATTTAGACTTTGATAAGGAGCGTTAGAAGGACATAGTTACGTAACTTAAAGAGTGCGATCAGGAATTGTTTTTTGCATTCTCTCCATTCATTACACGATTTTCCTATGTGGCAGAGTTTCCAATCACCGAGCTTGTAACTCAGCTAAAATTATTCGATGAAGCAGCAAAAATCGTTTAACGTTGGGTTCTATAGCAAGAATTTTGAAGATCGGTAGAAAAAGTTAGTACAGGAGTCCGAGGCTTACAGTGGGGTGTTGAAGGCGTGATACAAGGGAGACTGTTAGATAAATAAAGAATAGGGTGAAAAGTAATAGAAATTTTGAAAGGTAAGAAGGGAGGTAGAAAGTATGAAGAACTTAAAAAAAGGAATAATGCAAACATAATTAATGCAAAATAAAGGCAAACGACTTTTAAGTTGAAAGAAAGTGCTTCAGGGGCCATCCAAAATTTATCTCCTAGGAATACTGCCGCGAGTAATGACATTCATTATCAACTAAGAAAAAATGAGGGAACGCACCTTTTCTATTTTTGGGGGTGTGGAAAAAAATAATTTAAAATAGGCAAACGGAATCCAAGCCTTTCAAGCGCGGAATCAACCCAGTATTTTTACAAAAATTCACATCCATCGAAATTTGTGTTGGCCAGGAATTACAGATAAGAGGAAGTGAGAAGAGAATTGGCATTGCAGTTCAAAACAGGACCACAGTTAACTTCCTGTTTGAGTAGACGGTTCTAATCTAACGGGCGGCATCGGAATTTAAAAAATCCTCAATTCTCTTCATTTTCATTTTCAGTAGAAGAGAAGTAAATAAGCTCATAACTAATTTTTTAAAATTCGTGCAAACAATGCTAATGGCTGTGAAGACAAGACGATAAATTGTAAAATAAGATAAAATGAAAAAGTTCGATAGTGCAATGAAAATAGCATATTAATACCTACATAATCTAGGCAATCCTCGTCTTCCGCGGGATAATTTAATTTGGCCTGGTATAACTCTTGTTTTTCCACGGGGCCGCAAAATTAGGTTTTAATAGGTACGTATCATTTCACAGTAGGTATATGTCCGCTAAAAACCTATGGAAATGGATAACTGCTACTGATGAGAGCTTGCGTTCCTTACGCAAGAGAAGGCGTAAGTATGTGTGCCATCCATATCCATTTCAACGCCCTGCCACGTCAGCCAAATCACACAATTCGAAGATCCTGAAATCTCTGTCCCCCGACCACACCCATTTCCTCCCGCCCTCTCCTAGTTGGTTGCTCAAGGTCCAAAAGCCGGGCAATGATGCGTCCCTAAATCCCAGCGGGAGATGCAAATATCGGACAGCGGATTATTCCACTCTAGTACGCCTCCATGCATTTCCAATGAGGCTGTGGAAGGAGGCAGAAACCAATGTAGAGGAAGATGGGTCGAAGGGAAGAAAGGGGTCACCGAGCGTTCGTAGTCGGTTATCGATGCATAGTCGTGCACGCCAAAACCAATAAATTTAGGAACGCGGGACATAGGCAGGAAAGTGGGTGAATCTCCGCTGGGCGGAAGTCATCAAAACGCCCTACTAAAATCCTTCCTCCTTTAATTCTGAAAATGGAACATGGCCCGTTTCAAGTCCTCCAAAGGCAGTCAAACAATCTAAAATCTAAATGATACCCCGCAACCCGCCGCTAGGACGTGTGGCAGGGGGGGGGGTGGTGTTATACCACTAGCCATTCCTGCTTTCTTGTAAGGTTGTCTCGTTCCAGCTAATTGTTAGATTGTCTCGTTCCTGACATTATTTTCGCCTTTGCCGGGGATCGAACCCACGAACTTTACCTCCACAGACGAGCGTGCTACCAATGAGCCACCTCGCCCCTCATGATGGTTTTCGTAGTTATTCTTACCTCAAAAGGTGTCTTTTCAAAGAATCTAAATGATAAAATATAAAAAAACTTTAATTTTTCCGCAAACTTTATTCGGCTCAACCCGGGTTTCGACAGTTATGTCATCCACAGATGAACTAGAGAGAGAGAACAGAGTTCACCTGAGGATGACATAACTGTCGAAACCCGGGTTGAGCCGAATAAAGTTTGTGGAAAAATGAAACCGTTTTGTCTTTCATGATGAATCGTTTCCACCAAGTAACGGCCGATGCCATCAACTGAATATAAGTGAGATAGTTCGAAATATTCCTGTAGTAACTGCATCCCGTTGCCTCATTTAAAAACTGCAATGAAACTATCATCACTTTCTGTAGGTAAATAAAAAAATGCGATCGAATAAGACGGGGGCGTCGGGTTTCTGTGAAGCCTGAGCCCCACCTCCCCCGATACTGAGTCCCCATACAGATAACGTAGCCACTGCAATGTGGATTTGGGCATCACCCAAAGAAAGCGAGTAAGATTCCAGAAAAACTCCAACGTAGAATTATACCTCTAATTGTCTCATGGTTCGGGTTCATTCGAGAAAAAATATTGAACATTCATGGTCCTATTTTTAACCCAAAATTTAAAAAAAATTAGTTTCATTCGAGTTTTAGACCATCGGAAGCAGGAGCGGACCACCTCTCTTTGAACATCCCGAAATTACCGTGATTGCGTTCTAAAAAACTCGCTAGTAATAATCGCCGACGTTACGGTCATCTACTGGAATGTAAATAATAAACCGGATTATGAGACTTTTTCTAGTTATCTAAACAGTATTAATGCCTGGGGTGAGTAATTAAGCTAAAAGTAAATTTGAAAAAAGTGTGCAGTGGTGACCTTTAGGGAAAAGAAAGCCATACACCGATACACTCGCAGGGATGGACATAAGAAAAACGGATCAAGTAAAATACCTAGGAGTCACTCTATCATCAAACCTAAAATGGAGTAAACACGTTAGGATCATCTGCGGAGCTGCATCGAAGAAACTGAGATTCACCAAACCCACAGTGGGAAAATATTCTAATGAAAAAGTTAAGGAGAGGTATTATTTCGTGCTAGTTACACCTCATATTGAAAATGCTTCGAGTGTTTGGGACCCTGCACAGTAGGAACTGTCTTGGAAATGGATAAGATGCAGAGGAAAGCTACCCGTTTCGTGAAGAATCGTTATGAACGAACAGAGAGCATCACATTGTTAATGGAAAGCCATACATGGGAGCGATTAGAAGCACGAAGACAGCAGGCACGACTTAAACCGTTAGAAAGATACAAATCATTAGAATTCAACACTGAAACAGGACTAATTTTACCTCCGCGTTGCATAGGTAGACGACACCACGACTTGAAGTTGAAAGAGATCGACTGGCGAATAGATGGCTATATGGAAACGTTTTTCCCTCGCACATTTCGTGATTATAACAGCAGGAAACACGTACGGCAGTTTGAGCATCCAGAGTGTGAAAGGATGCAAAATGCTAATAACAATCAATTTCATACATGGCTTCCATTTCTGTCTAATTCTCATGAAGTTTTTCTTTCAAAATCCACGAATTTCCTCAGTGGTGTCGTTAGTGTACCACACGGGGCAGTCTAAGACTTTTATTTTTACTACTCACTCTACCCCTAGGAAAAAAATCTTTAGGGGGTGATCTTGCATTTGTTCTTACTCGGGGGTGAAAAAAAAATCTCCCTGGGGCTCCCAAGAGTGGCGGCCCCAAAAAAGTGCCATTAGCTACACCACTGCTCGTCCTACTTTGAAGATGAATATCCACAAGCTAACTCTAATTGGTATAATACCGAAATAAATTGATTTCTACATAATCCGCGACACATTCAATTAATGTCAAAGAATAAGTTACAATGAAAAGTAATAGAAGATATATATTTCAGATTAAGATCGGACAAAACGCTAAAAAACTTGGCGTCAAGTAAGCCGATGACCCCCCACCCTCACTGCTTGCACAATTTTCAGGGAGCGGTTTTCGAATTAACATCAGCTACTTCATCAATAATTCATTAAGGATTGCTGTTATTCCTAATATTTAAAATACTACATACCTTAGCTCTCAGCTGGTGGATAAATCAGAAAGAGGAAAAGACACATTCCAGGAGCAATATGGCGCCTCAATAGCCTCTAATAGTTATTTATTAATGACCGTTATGATTCATACAACTTTCATCGCTCATTTGTCTTACATTCCAAGTCTTTTCTGGTACAACTCAGCTGCCGGAAAAATAAAAAACGTTTATGTGGTCTTAGAATTCAATATAAAACACGCCTGATACTCGAGAATAGTTCAAAAATTCAAACAAGGAAAAAGGCTTTCTAAAATAATGCCCTAATAACCAACCGAGGTTGGTTTAAATCGGTGAGGATAGTGCTCACCACGCCCTACGGCGTAGAATTGACAATGCTGGGGCTCCAGTTACTTACTCTATGCCACCTAAGGTTTCCAGGAAAGTTATGGCATCCAGAGAATCACTCCGATAGCATTATGCTCTAATCACCCACTAAACACATATATGTAACGTGTATGCACGTTAACGTATGCACCTACGACGTTTACATAATTCGCTAGGTACCTCGAAAGCAATGTGCTAGTACCAATGTCCCTACCAACGGAATTCAACACTTGAAACAAATTTAGACACACATGGGATCATCAATAAAATAAAAATACCTCTCTCTTTGAAGAACTCGATGAAACCGTTCGTTGACACATTTTTTGCAAGCAGCTCCGTCATTGATGTTATTCTTCCATGGCTTAGATCACCTGCGTTCTTCTGGAGCGTAAATCTTCTCGAGATGTACAGTGACAGTCGTACCATTACACGAAATTAAATAACCATGTTTAAAACTTTTAAACCGTGTTGTGTCCCAAACGCCACCGTCGTATGGGATGTACAGTGACAGTCGTAACATTACACGAAATGGAATAACCATGTTTAAAATTTTAAACCGTGTTGTGTCCCAAACGCTACCGAGGTTCCGACAAAGGTCCTTCTTAAATTAGTAAAACACTTTTCACATTCAGATTTGGCACAGAGGTTGTTGCATTTGCAAGGGATGCTGCTTTAAACTAATAACTTCACAAAACGACGATATATTAGCGAGGGAGAGAAGACTTGGTTTATTAACCTATAGTTTATTCGTTGCCAAAATTCACTAAAAGCACCAAATATCACACAAGAAGAAATTTATGAAATGGCGTTACTTATTACGACATCCAAGAAACCGCTCAAGACTTCAAGAACCACTGTCACGTGACTTAAGAGTCGACTACTAGAGGCATTTTCAAACGAAAAGCATTGTTAATTATAATATCATATTATTTTGGTTTACTGCAACTAAACGACTGGTTTAATTAATTAAAATTATTAATTAATATATTTAAATTAGAAATATTTACCATTTGCAAGTTGCATTTATTATCACCGTTGATTTCAGAGGAATAGTAGAAAGTCATCTGTCTGCTAAAAATGAGCACGGTGTTAGCTGCGTTAGTTTACAATGATTAGGCTATGTCACATCGTGAACATAACGCACATGCATGCAAGGCACAACTAATTTCCATGACCGAGGCATGATTCCAATCCCCAAGGGTTTTTAGAGTATTTTGATAGTGGCAGCATAACATATCGTCATAGCTGTCCAAGACGGTTAGATTGTTGGCGAGATTCTACACTGACCACTTCTTTTTAACTACATTGCAGATTTCTTCAGGTAGGGCCTATTCTTTCGAGGTTGTCTCCGCTATGTTACTGCGTCAGACCGTTTTTCCACAAACCACTACATCCTGACGTAAACATTGTAATAATCCTGTGACCTGTAATGACTCCTCCTGATTGAACTGCGAAGTGTAATTGTCATCACAGATTTGCTACATGTATTTCGCAAAAGGGTGGCTGGTTGGTAAATAAACTTATACATTTTTAGTTAGCTACATTTGTGTTATTTAAAACAATAAATCGATCAAGTAGCCAAAAAAAATATCCCCGAGTTCTTCATGCTATTTCTCCCCTATGTATTATTTATTTTGCTAACAACATTTTAAAAACTCGATTTAGGCATTAGGTAGATGAGCTTGCAAAAGACATTGACAAGTTTAAATGGAATGACAGGGTATGCTGAAAAGGTTTTTATAATTTTGCAGACGATGCTCATCAAGTGTCTACTATTTGAATTTATCTTTATTTATGTATTAACATTATATAAAGGTTTTATTTAACTTATAAAGGTTTTTACAAAAAAGGGTGATATGACATGGCAAAAGTTGCTAGCAGGGAATCTGGCAAGCCCCTCTTTTAACAATATGAAATCTTAATTATTCCTAGTTTATATATTGTTTTCATTTACATGTATGTATTAGAAAGCATCTTTATCAAAAAATGGCAAATGCCAACATACATGATTGTGGCACCAGACAAAAACTAGATATTCATTTTTCATGGCACTCAACTGCCTTATTTTAGAAGGGACCCCTAAACTTGGGAATATTAATATGAAATCATCTCTCTAAATTTATCAAAATTCCAGGCCATTGGTAATTTTCTTGGCAGAGCATAGAGTTAGGCAAAACTGTTTCTACTGGCAAAAAGTGACTATAGTACAGATGAATTCTTAAATGGCAAAACAAAATGTTTTAATTGACCTAAATTTGTGTTACTTTCTTGTATCAATAATTTAATGTGAATCATACTTGTGTCAAACTTTTTTTTGCATAACTTGTCCTATATTTTACTTGCATAAAATAAAGGGACCAATATTATTATCATCATCCATAGACATTTGGATATGAAGTTTCCATAGAGTACTGACTGATAAATACAATTAACCCTATTCATTTATTCTTAATTTATTCTGAAACTTGTAATGAATTAAAAGCACCTAGTTGTTCTTAGCTTAAGGCCTCCAAGTGCCATTCTTGCTAATATTGAATTTATATACAAACTTTCTACTGGAAAGTCTTAATTTAATACTAATAAATCCAATGCTTTCAACAGATCCAAAAGCTATTTGCATTTAGTGTTAATGAATTTGGTTATAGTTTGAGTACATAACATTTGGAATTTTGTGTTCAAGAATTCCAGCAGTACCAGTTCATATCACTGTTGATTTTCATAAGGTCTAAATATGATGTAATTGATGATAATTGCATTAGTGTGCACTGTCGAAGTAATATGCATTTAGTTTACTTTGGCCAAATGAGATGTATCTGTTGCCTCAACTCCAGGCCCAGGTTTGGAGTCATCACAGAAAAAAAGTACTGCAGCAGATATTACTACATATAAATGGATGTGAAATTGTAGAAGGAAGCAATAACCAGAGAATAGACACACACTAAAAAAAATTCAACCCCCTGAGCTTTCCCTCTCTCACAGTAATTTTACTATCAACTTTTCTCTTTTTTCCTATGAAAAGAGTACGAGTTTTATTATACCTAAAAAAATTTCACACCAATAGATCGGGGAAGCATAAAATAAGGCAGCAGATGCAATACGAGATGCAACCATGCTAGTGATCGAGTTGAGAGTTGAAAGAGGTCCAGGCGAAAGCCAGAACCAGTTTGGGGTTCAACTTCACTGTTTAGTGCTATTGGTTTACTTACACATAAAGGATATATTATGGAGGTTTCTCTATACTTCTGGCAAATATGTTCTATGGTATGATTTGGAATTACACAATTACTGCTATGGAAAAAATTAGTGTAGGTATGAAATGCATGAACATTTTAGAACATTTAAGTATGTAATTTGGAATGATTACTTTGAAGAAAAGATTTCAAAAGTGTGG
Organism: Calopteryx splendens; assembly: GCA_002093875.1. NCBI lineage: Eukaryota > Metazoa > Arthropoda > Insecta > Odonata > Calopterygidae > Calopteryx > Calopteryx splendens. Next base: position 723,261 of record LYUA01000320.1, read on the forward strand.
GTATAGAGTTGACTACCATCGATGGATTGAAGCTGTACCAATATTTTATGATACATTTTTGATTGTTTCCTCTATATTTGGCTTAAGTTAGATATTCTGTTTACTAACTTTTGAATACTCTGGATTATGCCGCAAGAATCACCACGTAGCAAGAATCGAAACATCCCATGATAACAAAAAACTCAATTTTCCCTTAACCATTGTGATTAATATCAAATATGAGTTCTGGTCCTTTGGATATGGGGCACAGGTGAAAATAAAGTAATTTTGTTCTGGAAAGTGGAATACTTGGTTAATGCACAAACCAGTGGTCTAGGTATCTATGCTTGAATCTCAGTAATCTGATTTTTTTCACGATGAACTTCCATGCATTGTGTATTAATTTAGGTGCAATAGTTTCCATTTAATGACCAGTCACTTCCTCCATTTTTATTATTGTTGGCTTCTTTTGGACTGGTGAATATGATGACATTTAGATTTCTCTGCTAATAATGCAAATGGAGCAAACAAATTTTAAAATGAGAAGAATTGTTTAATTTAACACCACATAACTTCACATTAGTTATGGATTTGGGGGGGAAATGATTATAAAATAATATTTTAGAAATACTTTGCAATGTGTATTCATGTTTACATTACATAAATGCTTGTAGTCAAGATGAAAAATACAATCAACTGTTATAATCATAGTGACCACTCTATGGATAACTAAACTACTCCCCTATTCAAACATATCATACACATAATATGGACATTATACACACAATAGGAATATTAAAACAGTCTTTGAGTATTCAATTTCTTTACAGGTGGAGAGTCAAAAATTTTTCTATAAAATACCTTTCATTGGAAACTTAAGAAGAATTAACAAAGAATCCACTCAATGAAAGATTCAAAATGTTAACTCAGATACATTTGATTCCTCTTTGTCAAAAACATACTAGCAACATATTGAAGGAATCACTCCTCTTTCTGGTTCAGCAAACCCAAGACATAATGATCAGAAAGAATTCCCGCCAGTGTCATCATCTGGACGGCTCATGGGGATAATTCTGCTCAGACTAGCACTCAACTACATATTATATATAATATATATATTTATATAAACTACTTATCATCATTTAAGATAAGATTACTTCTTTGCTGATATATTCCCAATATGGGAGCATCAATCAGATATTTTTTTGGTCAGTTTTTATTCTTTACATAAAGGCACATGTTGGCAGTAATCAAAGAATGACAAACCTGGTTAAAAAAAAATCCTGTTTCATCACTTGACTAAAAAATAACCTAAGGAAAGAACCCAAGCGCAAAAGTGTTGCATGCCCAAAGAAGGAGACAACACTTCTCACTTGGCTTTATCACTTTTGCATCCCTAAATAATCCAAACTCGGTGTGACTCAACAGAAACTTAGGAGTGTTCTTGCATCCATACACAAATCCTCATCGCAAGGAGACTGTTAAAACATTTGTCCCTTCATACAAGAATATATGTGTTGCGAAAAAGTAAGCAAAAGAAAACAAACATGGGTGTGGACCTTTATTTTCCATTATTTGCTAAAATATAAAAAAATCCACACCCCTTCTCAGAGTTTCACAGCAATTCACACAGTATTTACACCACTCATTCCAAATAATAAGTCAAAGAGACGTTTAAAGGACGCCGAGGTAACATGACATGCCCTCTTGCCCAGAGAAGCGATCCATGAGGCACATTTGAGTGCAAGGGTTCACTGCTTCCCGTGGAGGTAGGGGAAAGGGGACATTTGTGCACACACACACTCACACATATACAGCTTTACTGGCAGCCCTGTCCCACCAGCAATGGTCCCACGCACAGATTGACGACTTGATGGGGTCAAAACCCCCTCAATGGTCATCAACTGGACCCACCCCCTCGGAGTGCATCGAAGGCAGCCTCAGATGCCCCGAGTGACCTCCTGCTACCTCCCACACTGTCACCATCATCTCCACCTCCACCACCTCGACCCCTACGTTCCTCAGCCTGCTGCTTGGCTGACCTCTTTCCCCCATATGTCCTGACTGTTTCCCCTCCTGAAAAGAGGGATTTCTTCTCCTCCTCTGCATTTCCACCCTTCCTCTTACCCTTACCCCCACGGCCACCTCCTTTGTCCCCCCTCTTTGGTGCAGCTTCCGATGCCTCCAAAGAGTGCAACGTCTCAGTGGATCCATCAGCACCCCCAATGTCCGATGCCCCTGAAGTGGATCCCCTGAGCCTGCGGAGGACCCTTACACTGCCCCCAACTTCACTCTCCACATCTGAGGAAACTGCCTCCTCTTCCTCCTTCCCAATACCCCCTTTGCGACCTCCAGAGGCCTTGGATCCACAGCGCACTGAGGGGCCAGTGCTGCCCTCTTGGCTGCCACGCTCCCCACTCCTCCCCGGGCTGCTTCCCCCACCAGCACAAGCCCCACGCACTCCTTTGGTATGCTTCCAGAATGCCGTCAGGGACTTGTAACCTTTGCCACACGTGTTGCAAGAGTATTTGGCATCTGAGGATGAAGAATCAACAGAGCCCCTCTTTCCACGTATGGAAGCAGCACTACCAATACCACTTTTCCCATCATCCTCAGCACCATCCTCATCCTCATCGTCATCTCCACATTCACTGCCCACACGGGACGACCCGTCTGCACTGCCGACCCTTGATGGTGTCTCTTCCAGCTCATCGTCATCATCCTCAAACTCATAGACATCAAAGAGGCTCTTTTCCACATCCGAAGACATTCCACCTCGACTACCACCCCTCTTCCCTCGACCTCTCCTGCTGCTGCCTCGACCTCTCCCTGATCCTTTGGAAGTAGTTGCTATTGATGGGTCATTACAGCTGTCCAACGTTGACAATGAGGGCTTCTTGGACTGACCCAATTTGGATGCCAACATTCCCTTTGTGCTAGTCACTGCACCCAGCTTCAGCTTCTGTGAAAGGTTGAGTTCCCTCAATGCAGCCTCTGCTTTGGCCTTGATATCGCTACCTAGACCTCCCCCAGAGCGGCTGCGGTACTCTTTGGTGGCATGTCGAGGGAAAATCTTCTGTGTGGGAAGGGCTCCGTCAAGGTGGTTCGCATTGTGCTCAAGGTTCAGGTGACGGATGACACCTTGTGGCGACTTGAAGTTCACGCCACACACTACAAAGAAATAGAAAAAACACATCACTTGATTAATTACATCTCATTATATATTTTGCAGTTGGAAACACTTGTTAACAACCTTATTAGTGAATTTCAGTGCATTTAATAATAATAATATATTTATTGTTCAAAATGGTCAAAAGAAAGAACTTGTCAGTAATGGACTAATTACATAGACAAAAAAGGAAAATAATACAGGAAATAAGAAAATAAACAACAGAATCACAGTATATACAAAAAATATAATAAACAGTATTAGAGACGCAGATAGCTGAAGAGTCACATTTAAAGTTTGTCAACAAAGAACTCATCCACACTGTAATGCATCTTACTTTGTAACAGTTTACACACTTTCGTTTTATATGTATTGGAAGAAATAATTGATTTTGGAAGTTAATTGTAAATTTGAGAAGCAGAAAGGTGAGGACGTCACATAGAACAGGTGAGGTGTTGACAATTTAGATGGATCTATTCTCTCTGCCACAGTATTGTGATTATGGAAATTAGTACTTATAGGGAACAGGGAGTGATTTTTTTAAGATACTCAAATATCAGCCTACCTGGAGACCCCAAAAACTTTATGTATAAAAATAAGAATTTGCCTTGTGTATACAAGAAATCTTAAGTGCAAAATTTGGTTTTACTTGAGTTCTGGACATATAAATTTCCTGGAAGAAATTTAATTTTTTCCCAGATGACTTGGAAAAATGGAAATTCTGCATTACAATACTCTGCCATTAGTAAGGAACTTGTATTACTACCGGAGTATTCCTAGCCATAAACTTAATTTTTCCTGAACATACTTTCAGAGAAATTTGCTGGGAAATTTGGCACTCCTATGTTTAAGTGAGTGGAATGCTGCAGTAATACTACAGAAGTATATTGTGTCATCAATGGCTAATGCTGTTTTAAATTTACTTTTCAAGCTCTGGCATGTAGGAATAAAAGACCAAAATGGAGGAATTTTTTCCAAAGTACTCAAAATTTTGAGAAATTTTAATGAATTCCCTGGTGTCTCCCACTATGGAACATGCAGTGAAATCATACTTTTGACTCGTAATTCAACAACTTCCTGAAATTTGGTCATCAATCTTTCTACTTCTCCTGAGATGCAGGATCAATCCTATTCAACATTTTGACTGATAATATGTCATCATTAAGATTCTTTTGCTATAAAAAAACAAAGAGAAAAAAGAGATATGGGGCCAGAATTGACTTGAAAAAAGTTTAAAAAACTGGAATTGAGATGGTAACATAATTTCAGTATTTATACATATTTTACTACTGTCTAACAAGATTGAGAATTTTTGATTTTCTTGATTGAACACATTCAAAATACTGTCAAATCACATCACATATATGTGCCCCAAAAAAGGAAGCAAATACACTAGCTCCAATATCATTATTGATCACTTTTGAATACTGAACATAAGGGCACATATGAAAGCTCAATTTCATTCACTCATTAGCCAGCAGTTTGAAAATCAAAATAAATGTCAATAAAAGCCTGAATAGTTCAAAGGCAAGCTGGCTCTGTGTGGGGTTAACTCATGCCTGAAAATAAAATAAAAACCAAATGAAACATTCCTTCTATCTATTCTACATGAATTCTATCCAGCCAAAAATATGTTGAAAATAAAGAAAAATAAAAAATCATATGAAAAGAAAATAATTATGAAAAGATAAAAAATAACATTGTACATACATGCAAAGAGAACTATGAAAGCACATGGAAAGTATTAGCCAAGGTAACTACACTTGTCTACACATATTTTCAACCATACTTGCAGAAATTTGCATAGAATACATATTCTCTCATAAATTGCAGTAAGTACTGCCATTTTGTAACCCTTAATAAGTTACCCACACTATATGGCCAGGCTCTTCCAGGATTATATAAGAGGTTGGATTATCAGGGTTTCCTGTACATTACTACCTTTTCAAAAGCAATAAATAAGCTAATTAAATTCAAATGTCAATTTCCATGGGCTGTGATACTTTATTTCACCTTTGTTTTGCAACCTGAGACTGCAATCTGAATTTTGTGATCATACATATGTTTCTAAATAATTTTGAAAAGGTCTCTTTGATTATTTCCTAGACAAGCATATAAGCATTGTTAACCAATTCACGGCATACTTGAAATTATGACTCCTTTAAGTCTATGCCTATAAATGTTTACACTATGAAAATGAATATTAAAAAGAAGCTTATGTTCATTACCATTTTTATATTACATCACATTGCAACCATTATATTAGGAAAAAATGTTAGCTAGCCCTGCCTAAGTGAAGGTTATCAAAAGCCAACAACATATTAAATACACAAGTGTTGGAATTACCACTACTGTCCAAAGATGCAAGAAATGTTAGATTGGCAAAATTTAAAAAAATCTTGTTTGCTTCTATCTTATCTTCTTATCTATTCTGTCTATCACTCTTGAGGTCCATCAGAAATTTAATGTCTGTAAAAACGTTGATAGCGAAATCTGACTTATGCTGGTGTCAACTATCAATAAAGACTATTGCTGCACCCTGCTTAACATTTAATAAAATTAGCAACTAATTCCCCAGTGCTAACAACTTCAATATAAAAATGAATCTTCATTTATTGTATAATCTTAGAACTATGTTCCACAACCATATTCTCACTCAAAAAATTAGAAATCTTGAGAAATATTTACTGTAATAAATTCACTATGCAGGCAAAAATTACTTTAATAAAGGTGCCAACTAACTCAGAAACAAAAAATTCTTCAAAAATATTTAAGTGCATAAAACTCATGGCATACCTGAGCAAAGGTAATTGCCTTTGGGATCTGGGTCCATGTATGACTCCTCTTCACTTGACCTTGATGAAGGAGTTGGACTGGCCATTCTCAGCACAGGAAAAGCTGAAAATAAATATTTAATTTTAAGTTACTGGCAAACAAATCCTGAATGACCAACTTTAGTTTTAGTTTATAACATAGTAATAAAATGACCTGTGGTGTAGAATTTTAATGAAATGTTACGCTAAAATTTGCAAATTGGAATAGATACATACTCATAAATGTAAATGTCTAAATACATCCATTCATCAGACAGATTTCAAACTCAAAAGTATGTATACCAGAAAATGATACAGAAATATGACCTACTTTATGCATTCACTATTCATTTTATAAGACATTCAAACATGGTTAAGGTAGCTTCTTTCCAGAGAAAAATACAATAAATAAATATATACAATGTAGGCTGAGAACCAAGTTTCAATGGTAAAACATTTTTTTTAATCACTCAAAGAGCCATGATACACATTTTATACAAATTGCTTGAATGGTTGAAATTTTCACTTGGTAATTATTTTAGCTAGCATATTCATTACTTCTAATTAACAGAAACATGCAACAGAAATAGCTTAGCTAAATCTGACTAACCTTTCATTTTAACCAAAAACTTCTTCCTTATAACCATAGATTCTTCTGGCGATTCTTTTCTTAAAATGAGGTGGTGATGCATGTCTGTAGTAAAGCAGTTAATGCTCCATTCCCTAGAAAAAATGACAATTTAAAATCATTATTTATAATTTTATCCAACAAAAATTAACAAATTATGCAGTAATTAAAAAATTATAGGGAGGAAAAAATAAGATTTTAACTTTAATTGAAATGGTAATATTTTCTTTAATGCTTGTCCTGCATAAAAAACAAATTTCTATGGCAATACTTCTAGATGATAATTATAACAATTAATTAATGTTTAATTTAAAGTTTGAAGTTCTCAATGATAAAATTTTTATAAAACAAATAAAATACTTCTGGGGCTGATTAAACTGAATTATTATTATTTTTACAATTTCTTTTTTAATCTAGAAACTATGATATCTAGAATTTAAAGCATGAACTTTGGATAATAATGGAGAAAAACAAATTTAAATACTACACAAATCAATATCCTAACAACTTAGGTGTTTCCCATCAACAATTCTACAATTCAGCCAAAAATATTTACTTATAATAAATTGTATGGTAGAAATGTCCCTTATTACATTTTGGACATAAGCAATCTATCTATAGTTCATAGGGGAAATAACTATGTTATCAACAGTGATGATAGTGATCAAGTTTATCATCTTTGTCCATGTGGTTATTAGTAATTTCATAAGATGACATTATTGATCAGTGAAAAGTAATATATCTGGCCTAATACACTAAGCACTTGAGTACAAAAATAGTTATTTATTCCACAGATAAGTGGACACATCCGACTTAATTTATTTGCTGGCATATAGGACACACTTCTTTCTTTCAAAATATTCTTAAAATATGGGGTGCATCTAATAACTGCTGCATTTTATATGGTAAATCAAAATTCCCGATACCAGTTTCCCAAACCAAAATGTTTTAAGTACAGAATTGTTTTTGGGAACATAACCTCTTAGGATGACAAGAGATGTCTCTAACCTAAAAACCATTATTATGCCATGCCCAGATTTTCAAAACCTGGTAAGCTTCATAATATGTAAAGAGTGTGGCAATTGTATTTTGAAATTTTCATTTTATATTATCATTTTGGTATTGCAATAATCAATGAAATCCATTGATGGATAACTTCAACTTCTAACATGTTCCTACTCTTACAGATAACCACTTGCCACTTTCTTGCTAATATTAGTAGTGACAAATATTTCCAACTTTTAAGCACTTCCCAACTTGCTAGCATCTCTTGGTAACACCCAGGAAAAGGAGCATAACTTCAAAGAGCAATGACAGTATGAATTTATATGAACTTAGCAAACAAAAAAACAAAGAATGAGAACAGTCATGAAACTCAATGTGCAGTGTATTCAATTAGGATTGACTGACCTGTGCTTGGTCTTGACATGCTTGCACAACTTCAGGAAGTTATTCATGCTCTCTCTGCATATAGGACATTCCATCATGGAGTCTGGATTGTCTGGCAATGGTGAATCTATAAGAATCCATGAAAATCAAAGTAGAGTAAGATTCATAAAAAACACCAACAGCACCTTAAAAAAGGCATATTCATGCAGTCATAAAAATCCAAAATTAACAATGAAAAAAAAACAAAAACTAATGCTGATTTATTTAGCAATACTTCATTTATTGCAAACTTATTGCTAAATAAATTAGAATGTATTATTATTATAAACTATTACACTTATTCCTCTCTTCAATTTTAGCATAATTAGAACTTCTATCGTTAGATGGTACTTAAAACTCCAGGTAAGCCAGAGATGGTAACAGTTGATTTGCAGCATAGCACAAATAAATGCCAAGGAGAAAACAATTTGCATTGTTAATAGTTGGTAGAAATTACTTACAAAATATAGTCTCATAATGAATATGCCATAAATCTCATTATATCACAAATCAACACTATATTGGAATCTACTTTAGCAAAACCATACTTCTTCAGGAGACTTCCTCCTTTTACTTATTAAGAGTCCAAACTAAAAATACTGGTCTTAATTAGTAATCACAAAGAATTTTTCTAACCCTTAATTGGAAAATCCTATTTTTTCATTGAATTTATATCATTCCCCCATTCTGTATGATGATGAACATGGAATAAATAGGTTCATAAATGAGTGAAGGCTTTTATGCTGGTAGATTGCTACTTACGCATGAGGAAAGTAAAATTTAAGATATGAAAATATTATTTCATTGTGGATATGATTTAGCAGTGTGCACCAGTGTGCTCTCTCACCTATGCCATTGTGGGCCCGTTTCAGATGAGCTTCCAATTGAGAGTGACGCAGGAAGGTAAGTTGGCACGCAGGGCATGGATGGTGATTGTGGCGTCGTCCTGTCTCCTGTGACTCTTCTGACTCCTCCTTGGCCATTGAACCCCCATCTCCCATCTCATCTCTTCTACCACGACCAATGAGATCATCAAAATCAGAGCTCTCATGGGAGCAACTCCTAGGTATCCTCGTGTCCATGCAAGTCATGTCACGGTGGGCCCATGTTATGTGCCTGTTTCTGCTGCTTAACTTCTGGAACCTAGAAAAATGAAAAGTGATTGTAGGGGGAATAACAAATTAATAAATCTAATGGAACATCATTGCATAATATAAGCAAAATGTTAAAACTGCAAAAGAAAATCAATGAATAAGGCAATTCCATGTGTAAGATTACTACAAACTGCTTCTGGAGATTACAAATTGAAAAAGGCAAATGCTTAACTTTTTAATGCCACACAATAAAAACTTAATTATTACCTATGCCAATTTGACTCTTCTAGAGCCACCCAGCCAATTTATCAGCCATTGAGGTATGACAGAAATATGCCACTAATGCTGATCTACTGACCACGTTTTTTACTCTCTGACACTATTGTCTTTGGGAGTCTCATATCTTTTATTACATAGTCTTTAAGTTTAAAGGGAATAAATAAAAATATGGCTTCAGAATTTTAATATTGCATTTATAAATTTATAACTGGAAATGTACATATTCATCAATAATACCCTGGCATTTTTTGCCAATACCAAAAGGTGTAATTAAATGGAAAAGTTCTCTACCCTATAGATCATCATTTTACCAACTCCCCAAGCCAATTATAATATCAGCAATAGTACTTAATATCATATTTTCAGGGTCAGATATATGACTAGATACATTAGATATGACTGTTAGCAAGACCCCAGAATATATCTCTGTACTTTGAACTGAGTGATACTGTTATGTAACTACACTAACTAGTACATTACGGTAACTGTTTTTGTACTTTTAGCATGGGGTTTACCATTTGAAGATATACCTAATAATTCTCCTATACATACACACTTGTCTCTCTTTAAATTTAGTTTAGCCACTTGCCAGTTATTAAAGTATATACTCAATTAAAAAAGTACAATAGAGATTCTTAGAGGGAACAGAATTTTAAAAGGATGTTTAGAAGAAAAAAGGTTGGATAACAAGACATTTTTACAGTAATTCCTTCCTTCATTTAACCTTCAACTCCACCTTTTTGCCTACTAGTGGTGGAAATTTTTTTTTGTTTGCCTCTGGCACATAAGCTGCAGTCTGTAGTTTGTTCAATCTCTGAATTCAGTAAGTCAACTGACCTGTATCCACAAAATGGGCAGATGTGATGGAAGCTAGGTATTTCCCCTTCATCTAACTGTCCTTCTGCTTCCTGGCCCTTAGAAGAATCCTCACCATCAGAAGACCATTCAGAGGGATCTAAACCATCTTCCCTTCGGAATAGAGCCACTTCAGGAGAGTCAGAAGATGCATCTGCACGGCTGTAATTTTCACTCGTCCCTTCACTGCTTGACGGTCCCCCAAATGACTTCCTGCTAGAGCCATCAGTGGATGACATCTTATTTATTGCATCCAACGACTTGGTCAAGAGGTTTAACTTGGGAAAGGTACTAAATAATGGACTGGAGATAAAAAAATTATTAAAAAAATTCACAGGATTAACATAGTACTTATCAGATAATTTCTAGATCATAAAACCTCTTTCTCATCACAGCCATTTAACAATAAGTGTTCAATATAATGGCCTAAATCTAACCTTTTGTTTGAAGTAGCAGGCAGTCCTGGCTTTTGCAGTGACATATTGGCATCAGACCTACTGCGCATATTGGCAAGAGCCTTGCCGAGGAGACCTCCAAGAGCAGAGGTCATCTGGCTCTTCAAGTTTCCGTCCATCTCTGGAACAGCACCACCTTCACCAGCCCTCCTTCGCAGATGCTGCTGAGCTATGTGGTGGTTCAGTGAGATGACATCCGAATACAGTTCTTTGCATACAAAGCAGGGAAGGCGTCGAGAAGGAGTAGGACTGGAGGTTACACCCCCTCCGACTACCACACCTCCCACAGCTCTGCCAGCTACGAGTTCTCGTAGTGTATTGGTTGCAGCTGGGTTTGGTTTTTCTGCAAAGAAAATATTGAGGAACAACTGATTACTAAACATATGAAATAAGGTAATAAGTGTAACCAAATAAGCCTGAACTTGCTTCAACTTACACATGATAATCTAAATCATAAATATTTTTAAAGGAAGCGAACCGAAGAATAAATTTATGACCAAATGTATAACCAAACAAGAATAAAAATCCAATCCATTGGAATGCTTAGACATTATCTTCACAGAATGAAGTACTAGTTTACTCCTTAAATCAAAGACCTATGTTAAGGACAATGAAGAAGTCGCCCCCTCACCGTTAAGGATTTAGCCCTTACATAAAATTATCCTGGGCCTAAAGCAATGAATGAAGAGGCCTTTCCGATACCAGAATTTGTTTCCAATCACCTCCATGGTTTTGATATCTTGAATTCTCTTGGTTTTGAAAACCTTGAGCATTTACAAGACTTGCTTAAAGTGTTTTCCTTGGAGCACACAGAGAAATTGAGAAATTCCAAGGATACTTCCATTGATTTCTTTTGTGTTTTAATGGCTATTTATGCCCCAACTAGATAATATGACATTTTGTACCAAAGCTATCAAACATTCATGATTTGGCTACAAATTTCCAAAGGGAAAACACTTTCAGCATTTAGAAAATGAATAACAAGGCAACATTTGAGCCTATGAGTGATTTTTTTATTTGCATATTCGTTTCAAGCATTCAGAAAAACCAAATTAATGAACCATATTTTTTTAAACCAGTTTGGAACAAAATTCATTAGTAATGAAACTCAGCTAATGCTGAGCAGAGAGCAAGTAGACTTTTACTGATGGCAGATATTCACCTCCCACCAATGTCATGCACTTAATTTTTTTTAGTTCCTATATGCCCATTGTACATAAGCATTGGGGAACAAATATGCTGATACTCTTCCATCGACCTACCTGATCAATGATTGTTATCATCATAAACCCTTTACCAGGGGATAACTCATAAAATATTAGAGTAAATGATTAAAATGTTCCCTTACATAATTATTTGCCACATCTTTAGGGCACTTTAGCCTTCTTCAGGAGTAAATTATAGATTTAAATTAGGAGCACCCATCAAGAGGTTTGAATATTTTTTTAATATTAAAAAGCCAGAAGCTAAAATCAGAGTAAATCAAATAATACCAACTCAACCAGACGAATAATTATAACAACATTTACCATGGACATTACAAGAAGATCAGAGCAATTAAAAAATTTTGATGCATAAGAGTCACATAAAACACCCATAAAATTACACAAATGAATAAGATGGCTGACTCACTTCCAGATGGCTGGCCATCCGTTGTTCCTTCTAGAATGTGCTGCTTGGCGTCCTTCACCTTGTGCACCCATGCAACGTGAGTCTCGAGAGCAGCCAAACCCAAGAAGTGCCTGTTGCACATGGGACACACCATTTCCTTTTTCTCATACTGGGATATAAGTAAATGGGCTGATGCAAGGCTGGCTTGGGTTGGCAGCAGCCTCCTCCCTCCTCGCCATCCACGATTGCTCTCGCGAGGTGGCGGTACGATCTTTTTGCACTTGCTTGGAGGTGGACCACAACGCCTCCTCTTGCCACCACGGCCATCCTGATGTAAGGGCGAATACAGGGAATAATAAAAGGAAAATTCCACAAATTAATCACAGTCCTACTTGCAATTCTGATGAAAAACGTTTACATGCTTGCAAATACCTTAGTTTCAGCTGACATGTCTTATTCAGCATGATTTGATCCACTAGAATCATAGCTGATTCACTTCTCAACCAGTAATTACAAAGCTTTGCAAACTTCTAGTAACTTTTAATCATAAAAATTTTTAAAAACTTTGTTGGACAGTTTAGAGAGCAATTTATTCTATTTTTAACATTTCTGAATGTACACACTGAAATCACTAATTACAAAAACAAATCATTGAAGTTCAAACTTAAAAGACCCAAATATATTTTGTATTCACCTTGAAATTGAAAAAAAAATCATGCTATCACTGTAATTGTTTTTTGAAATACTATACATTCATCACTTAAAAAATTACAGCCTATTCCTTAATTTTTATAAGAATAAAAAGGTCCATCAAATTTCAAATGCATGTGGCATTCACGTTTTAACATTACATTACCATCAAAAAGCATCACAATTGCCAAAATAAATCCGAGAACAGCTGAATATTATGCTTCAGTTGCAAAAAGTAATGAAGCTCAGAGTGCATTGGTATGAGAATTTATTTCATCAGCTTCACAATTCTTAATCACTCATTATTTTAATAATGCAAGGATTCAGTTAATTCAAGGTTAAAATTAATTTAATAGTGTAATATGGAAACTATTTTTTCCTCTATTAATAAAATCAGTTTCACAATACTGATGCCACATTATACTCAAGTCAATGAAGAATATTTTAAAGCAGAAGAGATCCCCTCACTTGATGCAGTTAGCAAGCGTCGAGAGAAAACTAATAAATGTACAGTGTACAATTGGCCACCTCAACGAATTTCTGACAGGTTGTCAAGGTTAACTAGTTCTGGATTAGGCTGGGTCCAGTTTGATCATACATGAAAATTTAACTGATAAAGAATCTTTACAAATTTGAAAGTGGAGAGCATTGGAGTGATAAGAGAAAACAAGAAAAATATTCACCATAAAGTAACTTGAAGAATCTGCAGCAACTGGAGGAAGAGCAGTAGACTCTGCTTCTTCAATGGGTCCATCTCCTGCAATGGTTACAGCTGCTGACTGGTTGTCAAGGTCAACTAGTTCTGCATTAGGCAGGGGTCCAGTTTGATCATTCGACTCAGCTGCATTGTACGCAACATTGGCTGTAATAGCATTGTTATCGTACACAAAGTCAAGTGGTCCAGTTCCCAGCTGCTGGAGCATTGCCATCTCCTCATCTGTGGCTCCCATGGCACGCTGCAGCTCTGCCAGGCCCTCCCCCCCAAAGAGCCCCACACCTCCATACTCCTCTTCAGGAGCTGTTGCCCCTGCCTGAATTCGGGATGAATCAAATCCCGGGACATCCTCTCCCAGGATCCTGTTCACAGAGTCCAGGATGGAACCGAGACTGGGATTTGGGGGAGAAGGGTTAGGGGTGGAGGGATGTGTGACCGGAGGAGGGTCCTCATATGAGGGGACACGGGGTATCGGGGAAAGGGAATGCTGTGGTTCTGTCCAGGGAATCGGGTTGGGGGGCTGATAACGCCACAGGCCAGGGGAAGGGGGTGGGTTGGGATCCGTAATCGGTGCCTCCCACCCTCCATAGGCCCCCCAGCTATCCTGCTGCACAGAGTGCATGTGCGTGGTGATGTTGGACTGCTGTGATGGTAGGGGAGTAGGCTGTGGTGGTGGGGCCTGCTGCATGGGGGCCTGGTGGACCATTCCGGTGTTCCACTCGTACAGCATGTTATAGGTTGCGGGTGGGGGGGCTGGAGGCTGGACAAATTCCTGAGAGGGTGTTGCTGAAGGAGCTTCAGGCCAAATTCCACATTGAACAGTCTCACTAGCATTTTTTGTGCCCTCGATAACCGTCGCGGATTCGGGCGCCGCCGCGACGGTGGCTTCCGGGGACACTTTGGTGATATTCCCTTCTGCTTCTTGTGCTGGTGCTGGCTGGTTGTCACCCTGTCCAGATACTCCCCGTTCATTGGCTGTTTGACCAATGAGTGAGCCATCAGTAACATTCTTGGTTGGAGACTTTTTTGTTCCTTCCTGGTCATCTGGAGCAGTAAGTAAATTTGCATTGGTGCACTTTTCCATTGCAGTCTGTGGTAAAACCGCATCCTTCTTTAGAATGTCCTCCTTAGAAGGGCCTTGTGTTTCCTCATCCTGAGAAGTAATGTTTTCTTTACTTTTGGATGTAGATGGTACTGCCGTTTTGTCATCATTTTTCAAGCTGTCTTGGTCAGAGTCGCTTTCCTTGATTTCAGCATCTTGAGGCTTCTTTTCTGTTGACTTTTTTTCTGGGGATTTCTTGTCTGGAGACTTTTTTTCCTGAGACTTTCTTTCTGTTGTCTTTTTTTCTGGTAACTTTTTTTCCAGACTCTTCTTCTCTGAACCCTTTTTTTCTAGCAAGTTTTTTTCCTGCAGGTTTTTTTCCTGCAGGTTTTTTTCCTGCAGGTTTTTTTCCTGCAGGTTTTTTTCTTGCAAGTTTTTTTCAGGCGACTTTTTTTCTAGGAGTTTCTTCTCAGGTGACTTCTTATCTGGCAATTTCTTCTCAGACTTTCTTTCCTGTGATTTCTTTTCTGGAGATTTTTTTTCAGGCAATTTTTCCTTGACAGAACATCCCTTTGTGATAATTTCATCCTCTAAGATCACATTTTTCCCCTTCTTGTCTGGAACACCAATTCTCCCACTTGCCTCAGCTTTGGCTGCATCTTCATCTTCTTCATTTTTTTCCTTTGATAACATCTCTTCTTTGTCAGTGAGTGCCTCCTCACTGACACTCTTTTCCTTAACTTCTACATCATTCCTTTTTTTGCTGCTCTTCCCATCACCATCAACTTTCTTCTCATTATCTCCTTTCCCTCCTTCACTGCACTTAGGGGCATTTACTTTCTCTGACTCTCTCCCCTCAACAGATGCTTTGTCACTCTCCTTTCCCTCACTGATGGTACCTTTCTTTCCTACCTCATGCTCTTTCACTTCCCCTGACTCATCCCCTTCATCATCCCCTTTCTTATCTTCAGACTTATCACCTTCTTTAGACTCTTTAGCAGCAGAATCTGCCTTTTCTTTAGCTAATTTCTGGTTCCACTTGTGCTTTTGACTCTGACCATGTTTGACAAGGTTGAAAGCAGAGGAATAACCCATTTCGCAAACATTACACCAAAAGTTTTCCACCTCCCTCTTTAGTTCCTGTTTCTTCTTCTTTTTGTGACTCTTTTTGGTCACCTTTCCTTTAGACCCTTTGGTTCCTCTTAGTTTGCTGTCCCTTTCCTCCTTTTCTTTGTCCTCACCTCCATCATCTTCCTCTTCTTCCTCACTATCTTCTACTTTGGTTCCACTTTCTTTGGCCTCTGGCTTGACTTCACTGGTATCTTCATCCTTATCCTCCTCGATTTCCTTTGTGCTAACAGAAGATTCTTCATCTATATTTTCTACATCTATGGATTTTTCTTCTTTGGTTGAGACAGTGACTTCTTCCTCCTCTTTATTTTTTGAACCAGATAGTCTTCCCTTATCTTCCTTAGAAATATCTCTCTCTTTAGGATGTGCCACCTTACTCTGAGATGTTGCAGACCCTCGAGTGACTTTGGGCTCCACCTCAGGAGTAACCACAGCTGGTGTTTCTTCCACCTTAGGACTGCTTGGTCTTTCCAGAGAAGAACCCTTTCTTTTCCCCTGTCTTGGAGTCAATGCAGTAGAATCAACCCTTTCTGGTGTAGTCTTTGTGGCTACTTCATTGGTGGCTGCTGATGGTTTAGCTGAATATTTTGCTCTTCTTCCCCTTTTTCCCCTACCTTCACTCATAGAGGTATCCTCCTTTTCAGTGTCTTCTTCCTTGTCAATAGGCAAAGTTTCTGGTTCATCAGAGGCCTTAAGTGTTTCCTTTCCCTTTCTTTGATCTGTTTCCTTATCTACCTGTACAGGACTTTGCTCTACCTTTTCTTCATCCTCATCTTCCTGTTCTTCCACTTTTATGTCTTCTATGACTAAATCCTCCTTTTCTTTCTTGTCTTCCCCTTCACTGGTCACCTCATCTTCTCCTTTGGTCCCACGAGTAGTTCTCAAGCCTTTGGGAGATTTTCCTCTGGTACTTACAGGCAGGCTCTTCTTCCCCCCCTTTTTCTTTGGTGTATCCACTTCAGCTACAGGTTCCTCAGCTTCCTCTTCCATCTTGTTCTTTTTGGCGACTTGACCACTGGAAGAACTTCCACGTGTCCTCTTTCCAGTTGTACGGAGTGTTGTTTCCTCTGACTCTGGGCTCTCCTCTCTTTCCTCCATTTCTGTAGTGACTTCTTCAGCTGGTGTCTCCTTTGTAGTATCCTCATTGGAAGTATCCTCTTTTGGAGTATCCTCTGTTGGAACATCCTCCATTGGTACTTCAGGGAGTATCTCTTCAGGCTCTGTGGGGGTTGGAAGGTTCTCCTCAGCTGGAGTCTCCTCGGGCAATTCCACAACCTCTTCCTTCACTTCCAGGACTGGTTCATCAAGAGGTTTCATATCATCTTCCCCTTCTTTGGTACTGGCTAAGGTCTCACTTTCATCAGAAACAACAACTTCAACTTCACTTGGAATGGGAACTTTGATCTCCGGCTCATCAGGAAGAATGTCCTCCTTAATGTCTGTGGCAACAACCTCTTCAACATTTTTAACAGCTTCTTCTTCTTCTGGCTCAACAGGTGTGAGGACAGGGATGTCATCATCTTTAATTGGTGGGCTAGCCACTGGCTCCTCCTTCTGAAGTTGAGGCATGTCTGGTTCCTGAGGAGGTTCAGAAGGTTCCTGAGGGGATTCAGCCTCCTCAGAAGGTGGCAAGGATTCTTCTTGAATTTCAGAATCCTTCTTCACCTCATCTTCCTCAGCCTTCGGGGGTCTTCCTAACACACTTGGAGCGGTAGCCCTTCTCAATGGCACAGGAAGACCTCTGGGAATGCTGCTGCCACATACCCTAACATGCTTCTCCATTGGTGTGGCATATGTAAAATTCTTACCACAGTGAGGACAGGCATGCACTGGCCGTACACTACCAGATGGCGTTGGTCTGATGCCATCACTCGATGGCATTATAGGCATCTGGCGTCGAAACACACACTTCTTCCCATGACGCTCGCATGAGGATGCATTGTCAAACACTGCTCCACAGCCTTTACAAACATATGGTTCCCCAGGAACACTGGGTGCAGCTGAGCTGACTGGGTGCTGATTGACTGGAGAAACACCAGGCCTTGATCTCTTGCTAATAGCATATCTATCTCCTTCTGGACTGTAGCCTTCTCCCATTGATTCACCAAACCTCCGCTTCAATGTGAAATCTGAATTACTTGTAGAAGTCCTGCTCTTGGATCCTGGTGGACGGCCTCGGCCTTTCTTTACTACGCCTTGAGGACTTGTACCACTGGCTGCAGCATTAGCTGATGATATGCCCATTGGAGGCATAGCCATGGATGTAGATGGAACTGCCATTCCCTCAATATTCAGTGGAGTAGGCGGCAATGGATTCTTTGGTGGCCTACCTCTTTTTGCAGCTGTTGGTGGAGTACCTTTGACGCCAAGAGGGGCCTTGTAGCCACTGACTCTCACGAAGTTCCCAGTGAAGGACACCTAAAAGTAAATACAAAGGATGTACATTTAATAAAAGAATGTGAGAGAAAAATCAGCAATCCATCTTTCCAGAATATACAGCTCTATATTTTGTCTATCTTCAGGCTTTAAATCCATTTGCCACAAGTCAATGCTATCATTTATAAATCATCATATAATGCTTTAAATCCATTTGCCTGTCTTCAAAGTTAGCCCAAATTTGAAAAATATATTTTTAAGCATATATATCTGAAATTAATTTTTAACTTATATTAAATAAAATATAAATTTAAATAGAAAAAGAATAATGGAAGAGTAATATATTTAATTCATATTACTATTGTAAAAATATTAAAATGAAATAGATACATAGATCATAGATCTTTGAATTTCCATTGGTGATATTTCTAATAGGATAAAGTTAACAAGCTGGGCATACCAGTGCAGAAATTTAACTTGACTTGTGTGTTTTACATTTAGCATTTTTATTATTAAATTTCACAATTTGGCCTTTCAATCATTCCATGACCAATGCCTTGAGAGACATTGGATTTTTAAAATTTAAATTACACTTGATCAAACTATAAACAATAAGAAATAATAAATTAATCAACATAATGAGTATATAAATCAGTACAAAATTATAACAGCTGGGAAATAAAATAAAAACAATGAAAGGAATAATAGAGTTCTGAAAAAAATATTGAATGATTTTGATTCTCAATCTCTTAACTATTTAATCTCCTTAAGGGTGCTCCCTAGAATTTAAATACCTAGATTTAACAGTCTCTCATTTTGCTTCTGAACACCACCACCAGAGTAAAAGTGGAATGCGAAGGGGGAATAGAGTATGATTCTTGGGGATCATGGTACGGTAGTACAGCAAGAAAATTTTATACACAAGAACTGGTTGATGAAACCACTGCATAGTCAATAAATAAATTCCTTGTACAAGCCACCAGAGTTGAGTGAAGAATGGGACATATCAGTGCACAAGAAAAAAGAACCAAGGCAAGGAAATTTTAAGGGCTCCATTGAGTGTGATATTGAAGCCGGCATTTCCCAAGTTCTTACTTAATCGCAATATTTCAAGAATTGATCATGAAGAAATCAAGCTGAAAGTTGAATAATGGGGCATTTGATCTCTTTAGTGAAGACATACAAACAATATTTTGCTATTTATGTAGTGATGATAATCTGACCTCAACCCAACTGAAATTGATATGTAAAACTTATGGTTCCTCTTCCTAACAAGCCAGCCCCAACACTCCTGAGGAAACCCAAGACAGTACTGATTCAAAAACTGCAGGAAATGCTATGACAGTAACTTTAACAGTCACCTACTACTGTATATACATATGAAAGGAATTCAGAAAGTAAAAATCATTCGCCTAAACCAGGACTCAAACCTGGATCCCTCGATTACCGAAATTAACATTGTAACAGAAAGCCTGAGTAGCATTATTGGTTAAAGCACTAGACTAAATTTTTTGCACAGTGCCAATTTAGTTGGAGGGTTGGGAAGTTCTCAGTAGAGATTCCTCAAGAGGTAGATGAGGTGGGAGTGTATTTGAGTTAAGGGATGGGTGAGATCGGACGTGGAAGACATTTCTGTGGAGCTCAGAAGAAAAAACATGGTCCATAGTTGCTTGTTCTAATCAACAGGCAACATCAATAAACATTATTATTTGTTTTGGATACAGGAAGAATAGATATTTTCAACAAACTTCCAGAAACCTTTTCATTCCACTTACAGGATTCAATACATCCAATGAAATATCAAGAATAAATTGAAAGTTTAATATTTACTAATAAATATTCTAATCACTTAGTGGAAAAATTTGTTGAACTCATTACAAAAAAGAATCTTTTCAACATATGTACCAAAACAGTATGTCATTATCTTTTATCATTAAGCCATTGGGGCAGTGAAAACTGGTGTTTTTATTATGCCAGGTAGAGTGCACCCTTAAGACCAATATATAAAACATTAATGTAAATAAGAAGAATGTTAACTACTATTCAGCAGTAAAGCAAATATAAGTTTTCATCAGCTAAATAACATAAAATGCTACAGCTATTACTTAAGTAGTAAAATTATAATGTGCAAGGTAAATATATAATATACTAGTGATATAACTTTGAGAGTGAATACTGGAGTATATATATATAATACATTTATAATAGTATCAACACAATTACAACAAGTAATTACAATAAAATTAAGGATGCAATGCAAAATTTCAAATATCATGTACAAATTTGTGTATAATTAAGAATAAATGTATGCATAGAAAAAATAATTTCCATTTCTGGAGAAAAGTCTTGCTCAATAAAGAAAATATTCCTTTAGGAAAACTACTAGAAACAGATTGTAAAGGTATACTAATCTGAAAATAATAATTAGGTACACATATTGCTTGATATGATATAAAATTTTGAGTTTCCCTTGACTTACAAAATTACCAATCAGTAACAATAATTAGTGCATTTTAAGTGCTTCATTTACTTAACAGGAGAGCAAATCCTAGATCATTAATGTCTCTTAACTTTTCAGGTCCTTG
This sequence comes from Calopteryx splendens, assembly GCA_002093875.1. Classification (NCBI taxonomy): domain Eukaryota; kingdom Metazoa; phylum Arthropoda; class Insecta; order Odonata; family Calopterygidae; genus Calopteryx; species Calopteryx splendens. The sequence continues at coordinate 744,111 of LYUA01000320.1, forward strand.
TTTCACTATCGGCCAATACTGAATACAAATAAAGCAGAGGGGCTGAAGCTATGTATGTGAGCTACATGCAGTTTCTTTTAGGCAAACTCGCAGTGTAAAAAAGAAAACAGTCATCAATTTAAAAAGAATTTTGAATTTCACTGGCATTTTTAGCTATAAGATAAAAAATTTTAAGACTAATTTTAGACACATAAAATAAATAGAGTATGTATGCAATTTTGTTAAGCTTTAGCATTAACTTATTATCAATATATCAGAATAATATTGATTAACAGACAGTTTTGGACAAAATAATGATTGATAATAATTTTCTATCCTTACTAATGGTTGCAATCATGAAAACTACTATGTATTGGTATGTTTTTCATAAATGACATCAGCAAATATACTGGATCCTTTACTGCATTTTTACTCTTTGCATCCATCTTTAGAGTTAGACATGATGAAAAAAACAATAATTTTCTGTTGGGATGTGGCAGTCTGGAAAAATATATTCACTGCCTTTATTACCCTCAATGATGAGAGCTAGCTTAAAAGATTAGCCAAGTGTTGGCATTTAGTGAATACTGGCTAATTTGTATTTTAATTTTTTCCTATTTGGGATAATTATTGGATTTTTAATATCAATAAAAATGCTGGTTGTGGTGCCTCATAAAATTTTTCAAGGAGGGAAAAAATAATTACGCAACAAAAAAGCAACATTCATACACAGTATTAATTAAGTGATACTACTCTACTCTACTAACTCTAATATTTAAATATGAATAATCCAGTACTAACGAAAGGCTTGCTATAAAAACTGCACCATTAAATAAAGTTGTACTAATAAAATATGGGAACATTTTTCTCTTCCTTCTGGAACCTCACATGACAATAGCCCTTTACCCTGTCACACATTATTTTGCAGGGAACAATTGACATCACCTGTATTTGGAAACAACTGGGGAAGATCTACATTTGCATATACAAATTAAAAGCAACATAATAACTTAAGGTAACTTATAGAGTACAGACAGTACATTAAAATAAATAATGACCTTAAATATATGAATAACGAACCATAAAATAAATAAAAGAAAAAAGATAAAATGTAAGCAAATGCATTGCCATGCACAAAAAAAAAAGAAAACAAGAATTTTGCACATTAAGAAGACAAAAATTCTTTATGGTTATCACCAAAATACTACCTTGAATCTTTTCCTTAAGAGGTGGTTCTGTGAAAAGGAAAGATATATTGCATGAAGAGTTTTCAATCTTAAATAGAAATAAGATATGCCTTTTCAATTTTAATTGGAAAAAGGAAAAAGCTAGGTTCACAAGTGGAAATAGTTTTTAATTAATGAAAACATTTCATTTATTTCACATGCAATTTAAAGCTATAAAAAATTTCACTGGTAAAAAGAGGTAATTAGTGTTTTTCATAATTTTACAGCATGATTAATACAATTAAGTATACAAGTACATATTCCATTAAATTGCCATAAGTTGGGGATAGCAGTTAAACAAAAAGGTTAAAAGCACTGTATGCCAAAATGGAGCACTCCCACTTAAAAAATTTTAAAAATATATCAGAAGTAACTGCTATCTAATTTTTGTATGATTTTTTTAATAATGTTCATTCACTCAACTTTGTGTATTATCCAGACTACTACAATTTGTTTCTTCG
>LYUA01000320.1:749520-762067 GCA_002093875.1 Calopteryx splendens
AACACACGAGTACACTTTTAACATGATTGCTCCCCTCCATAACAGTAAGGTTGTACTTAGAAAAAATACATAACTCATGGCATTTGGAATAGGCAGCTAAAATATATTATACACGCCCAGTAAAATTTATTATGTAGCACCATTTGACTTTCAATTCCAGAAAATTGTACAGTGCAACACTGTTTTTCATCAGATCATCAATGCTACCATGTTTCTAGGACTTTATTCCCATGGCAGAGTGACCAAAAATATCCATGGCTAAAGAGGATTCATAGCATAATAACAATTATGACAGTGACAATGCCTTTTGTATTTTTCATTCATATCTTCATTTTTTGAGAAAAACAGTTGAATTCATACTATTAAATAAGCATTATACACCCTAATTGAATGTTTTCCTTACAAAATAAATTCTTCCATAAATTTTCATGTAATTCGTTGATAATCAAAAAACTACATATTTTCTTCTTGCTCTCAGTTCCTATGTTTCTTACAGAAAAAATATTCAAGATAAACAATTAGGCATCAGAACTAACATGTTTTATGCTTATTCTGGTCAATGAGTATAAATTAAAATTAGAACAAATTTTTTTGAGAAAGTACTGAGGTAAACATTCCTTGAACTTAAATCTACACTTTACAGTCATCCATATAATTACAACTGGATGCAAAAAAAATAAAAGTACATTGTTCTCAGTTCTGTGAACAATATACTTAAGCGCTGTAAGCTGTAAGCGCTGTAAGTCTAGTACAAATCAATTGAAATTGTATTTTTAAGCTGATTACATAGGGATAAAAGTATTAATAAATTGTATGCTAATCATTTTAATGTGAGAATATAATGTTAACAGCTTTGAAAAAATAATTTTATGTCCGTTAAACTTGTGTCTGGTTGCATGCCCAAATTATCTTTGTAATCGACATAAAATTTTCAAAAACCTGAATGATAATAATAGAGAGCCTATACATTGAAACTGATGTAGGCTTAATTTTATATTATGTAATTTATGTTTAGCAGAAATGCTAACAGAAAAAAATATTAAGAAATTTTAGAACTGGCACCGAATAAGAATTTAAAATGTATCAAAATAAACTCTTAATTTGATAATCAATTTTTGGGAGAAAAAAGCAGTGGGACCTGAGAACGATCTTCTTTGAGTATGATACCCAAAGGTCAAACTATAGACATTTCAACAGCCGTTAAAAATATAATCTTTTAACTGAGCTTAAATAGAGGATTTTTTATATTATATCCATCACACTTACGATAAAGTCTTCAGAATTGTATTCTGCAAACAGTAAAATTGGATTGGGCTTGGATTCAATTTCATCATTGTCAGATCTGAATGCTAAATTAGAGCACAGTTCCTCTTAACTTTATTAATAAAATCCATATACATAACACTCTTTTGAGTTCATAAGATACACAGAGTCAACACTACAACTGAAACATTTTAAATCAAAGGTAAAGTGTGATTCAGTGGATCAGAGTTGAGACCAAATTGCCATTATTTAAAAAAAGAAAACAGGAGTTTAATACAGAAGGGTTCACCTTGAGAGGGGTTTTACTTAAATTACATATAAACACAATACCCACTTGAAAAAATGTATTCTATCTATGACAAGGAACTTACACTGTGGATGGTAGCCTGACTTCTTGTCTTGATTTCATCTTCATTAAACTGTATCACCCTTCGTGTTGCTCTTTTGGCTGGAAGATTGGCAATCATGCGCTGAATGCTATCACCTACAACGAATATAAGAAAAAAAAATAATTATACAGGCAAAAGTCAAACACCTCTATAGTTTCAACTAAATAACCATCAGTGTTTGCTCACCCCCAAGGCAGAACTTTGAAAGCATATAATAAACTTGGCTTGTTTATTTCAGAATGTTTCTAATTCAAAGATTATTTCCTGAACATTAATTAAATGCAAGAAAATATGGAATAATGAGTAGAAAAAAGAAGAAGGCACACAGGATTCTGGCTTTTCAAAGAATGTAATAGGGTTTTAGAAAACTGGAACAGTTATAATGTTAAATAAAATCTGTATTTTGGAGCATTTTCAATTATATTCTATTCATTAAATAAATTATTACATTTTTTCAGATTTCTAATGTAAGTATTCCCATGATATGTATACAATCAAAGTAAAAAGTTATATACATATGAAGTATTTTTGCTTTAATGCAATCTGCATATTTGCTCATAATGATAATGGTCAAAAGACACTGAATTTCCACAGTTTTACATGATCAACTAATAATTCAAAATTTACAGCAACACACCAAAATGTATTATGCAGAGTTAGCAGAGATAATTGATACTTAGGTCACATTTCTGATGTCATGAAAAAGATTCATGCAGGTTTCCAGGAAAAATAAATTTTTAAATATTTAGTCACCACTTAAATTGTATTCTAATTACAAAGGACTAAAAGTTTGGCACAGCGGCAGGTAGTTATTTAAATGAAAAATGGACTTATTATTTATGCTGGGAGGGAAAGAGAGTAGCTTACCCTCTTAAAAAAAACTTACTGTCAGTTCCACGGTGCCGTGCTCTGTGCATTTTCACTGGACTGCTTGGTATGTTTCTTTTCATGCCCCTGCGGCCCCTTTGCCGCCTCCGCCGGCTCCCAAAGGGTCTCCATTTGCGTGAGTTACGCCTTGAGGAGGCAGCAGGGGAGCTTCCTCCAGCCCAAGCAGCCCATGCTATGTCTCCACCACATTCTAGCATGTGACTGTGCAAGTCTGGTAATGATGGGCACACCCGTGAGCATTTTGTGCATCGTGCTGATGGTGACTCCATGCCACTGTTGAGAGTAGGAGGTACAGATGGTGCTGACAAAAGAGCACCTCTTGGCCCCAGGGGCCTTCTGCATAACAGATCACCCAGGAATGATACGGCAACATTGGCTGAACCGGGGGAAAGCTTTGGTGATCCAGGAAGCACAACAGCACCATCTTCAACTTCCAGATGAGTGCACCACACATTTGGGTGTCTTGCCAGTTTGTGGTCTTCTATTGCCCACAGGTCACAAAACCTAGATGCACACGCACAGCAAATATAACTCCGTGGCCTGACCCACTCCCCACTTAGACCTGACCATTCCCCTTCTGCGACTTCTTCCTCCAATTCATTTTTCAATCCACTTTCCTCTTTATTGGCCTGCTCACCTGATTTGCTTGTTTCCACTAGGGCCAATGTCTCAGGAAATGCTGGTCTCTGCTCTGGATCAGGCTCTACACTAGGCAGACAACTTACTTTCCTCAAGTTGTTCCTAACCACAAGCTGTGTTGATATGTCCCAATATGACATCTGCTGAAAGTCTTTTGGAAAATTGTACTTCTCCCAAGTGGGTTCCAACTTTACCTCTTCATCACCTTCCTTTTCATAGCCAGCACCTTTGAAATCCTCTTTTGACTGCTTGTCAGAACTGTTCTGCTTGTGAAGTTTTCCGTCTAGGTAATTAAGAAGATTTTCTCTTATATTTCCTGCAAGTCGTGTGTAAAAGATTGTTTCAGGGTCATTTGCTGATGCTGCAGTTGAAGATGGATATGGACAGGGTGAAGGGACTGATGATGAAGAAGAAGATGGTTCTCCATCCAAAAGATCCCTATGTCCTCTTTCTGAAGATTGTGAGACTACAACAGGGCTTTGGCTCCGACTGCTGCTCTCACTGTCTCTACCACCAGCTTGACCCTTTCCAGTTGATGCTGCTCCTGCCTTCCGACCTACAACTTTGGTTTGGGCTGCTCCATGTGCCAGTCTCCGATGCCTACACATATTGACATAGTTAGTGAACATTTTTTGGCATACCCCACAGGTGTATCTGAATTCTTCTTCATCTCCCTGGGATGGAGCTGCCGACTGGACTCCTTCAGACCGTCTTGGGCTTTCAGTTGATGGTGCTGCTGCAGCAGCCCTGACTAGCTCGACATCTTCTTCCTCCTCTTCTTCATCTGACTGTTCAGTGGCTTGACGACGAGATCTATGCTCTTCAGCATGTTCTTCAAGGGCTAAGATAGTGGGAAGTCTCTCGCCACACAGTGCACACGAATGGTATACTTCTTTATGAATTGATGCCATATGGGACCGCAAATCCTCAAGATGAGCAAATGATGGAGTTTCTCCTAAGGGCATATCAGGGGTGTCCTCTGCAGTCTCACAGAGATAGCAGGGGTGGGGGCCAGGTGAAGACTCATGAAGCTTACGATGTCGCCTCCTAACTGCAGCTGACGAGAACCTCTTGTCACAGTACGCACAAAGATAAACTGTAGGTGTTGGAGAAGATGGATGTGGTCTAGGGGTGGGTGCAGGCCTTGGAGCCACCGTAGGAGGAACCACATGATGAGCTGTAGCATGATGCTGACGAAGAAGACTGGGCCTGTTTGACCCACACTGATGCTCCATCAAGTGAGCCTTCAACCTCCTCTTTTCATCAAAACATACACCACAAGTGTGGCAGCGAAACAAGTCCCTTAAATGTGTTCTTCTACCACTCCCTCTTTCAGGCTCTTCTTCAGGAGATTTACTTGTACTCCTTGGTAATGTGGTATGCACATATGGGCGTCTCCCACTTCCACCAGAATGGACTGCCATCCTATCACCAACAACAATTCCACAGTTGGAAAGGTCCCTTTCTGACAGATGACAATAGTTGATGTGAGCACGAAGGTAGTGGCGCTTGAGACTGAAAGCTCTTCGGTAGACACCTGAGCATATATCACATGCAAACAGCTTTCCTCCAGCTCCACCATGACCACCACCAGACATAACCACATGGGCCTCCTCAATACGAAAGTTATATTTATCAGGTGGTGGAGTTTCTGCACGTCCTCCTCTTCTTCCTGGCCCAGTCTTCTGTGGGGGAGCAGGAGGAGGAGTGGATGATGGTGGAATGGGAGTGGTTGATACTGTGGGTATAGGAGTAGGCATTCTAGCAGTCACCTGCTTAGATGGTGATTCATCTGGGTGATGTTGTGACATGGAAGAAAGACTCCTTGGAGGTAGATCAAGCCTTCCCACTTCACCACCTGAGGAATTCCATTGCTCTTCCCCTGGCCTAAATCCATTTGGTCCATATAAGTTTGGTATAACAACTCCCCCAGGGAGTAAGTTTGGTTCAGTAATAGTACTTCTTGACACACCAGAAGTTGACACCTGCTCTAATGAGCTCATTGCTGAGGATGGTCTTGGAACTGGAAAACTCTGAATTGATTGATTTGTTTGGCAAGCAGCAGATGTCCTAGGAGGCACACCAGTTGGGACGAACCCAGTCATAATGGGACTCTCCCTAGGTCGCCTCTCAGCCATATGGTCCCTAGGTGGCTCACTACTGCATCTCACCACCTGTCCCACAACTGATTCCCCTGTCTCCCGGCTTTCTTCAGCACTACAGTGAGATATTCTACCACTAGGTGGAGTACTAGGAGACCCCACGGCATACTCTCTTCCAAAAATCAAGGGTAGATTAGGTACAACAATTCCACCTGGTAGGACAGCACCTCTTCCATCTGGTAAGGTTGATTGAGCCTGCTGTGCTGGTGCTTTGGGTGATGATGATCTTGACTTCACCAAATTTACGGGAAAACTCTGACGAGGTGGCTGCTGAACACCAGGAGAGGAAATCAAAGGGGGAGGGGTGGGTGTGGATGGTGATTGCCTGCACATTGTTAGGTTCATGGCAGTGTCACTTGGTGGGGTGGCAGTAGCTGTAGATTTAGCCAAGTTCAAGGCACTGTTGTTTTTTGGCATGGTATATGACATAACACTCACATTACTAAAACTGGGAGCACCAGGAAAACTTGTAGCTGGGTGGACAAATGGGTGTCTAAAAGAATGAGGGGACTCCCTTCGTCCCCTAGGCAGTGGTGGACTGCTGAGATCTTCTGGCATGTGTTCACCACCCCTTCTGCCAGAATGAGAAGGGGGAGAGACAGACCTACTACAACGAGGCTCTAGTGGTCCCCTTGGTCTAAGAGGAGGACCATAACCTGAATAGCCCGGAGGCCACATATGAACTGAGGGAAGTGACCTCCAGTCACCAGGTGACCAAGTTCCCAAAGAATGTCCATCCACTTTCACAGAAAGCATGTCTGCTTCCTGACTACTCCACCTTGGAGGAGGAGCATTCCTTGCTTTACTAGACCCTTTCTTCCTTTTTTCAGTATCAGATTCTGGTACTTGCTCTCCTACTGGGGTTTTCTTTCCACTCAAGTAAGTTTCCATTACAGTTGTTTTTCCAGTTGTCCTAGAATGGGTATCATTGGGCAATGTCCAATGTGGCAAACTGCTGTTTCCCATCTGCATTGCCATAGGAGACACCTGGGCCCTAGTATCTATAGTGTTCCCATCTCCTGGCCTGTTGCCAATGCCGACAAGAACCTCAAGGGAATGGTTTCTGATATTTTGTGGAGCCATAAATGCTTGTTCTAACATATTCAGGGGTGTTACAGGATAATCAGGTGTCTTAGATGGTGGTGGCATGGATGATGGTCTCCCTGGTTTCCTTGAACCAGAATCTGGCTTTTCTCTTGAGGGCTTCTTTAATACTGGTTCCATTGTAATTGTCACAGGATGTGGAGTAGGCTTTGGTGTCACTCGAGGAGACTCCCTTAAAAGCTCCACCTCTCCAACTTTTGCCACAAATTCCCAACTTTCTGTGTTTCCTGAAGGAAATTTACACATTACTGAGGACCCATCTGCTTGTGCACACTCCATTGTATTCTTTGTTTCCTGAGGAATTGAATCTTTTCTTTGTCCTTCTGTAGACACACTGATGCTTGAAAACAATGGTGAACTGCTTGGATGCTTTCTCATTAGTGACATTGGAGCGGTATTAGATCCAACTGGCTCCCTCATTACCTCTACATCATTAACTTTGACAATATCTTTCCCTTTCTCCTCGGCTACTCTAATCACTTCAAGAAGCTTTGAAGAACTACCTGCACTGGGAGAATTAATAGCTCTGATAGAGAGAGCTTCTTCAGCATAATCTACCCTCTTACTTTCAGCATCTAATGGCTTACTAAAGGGCTCTGTACTCACTTCCACACTCTTCCGTTTTACTTCAATGTCAATAGTTTTGTCATCTCTCTTTGCTAACCCTTTGATAGCTTTTGGATAGGTCTTTTCCTTTGGATCCTCCACTTTTGGTATGGATTTAACTGGTGAAGATGGTGGCTTAAAATTTGCACGCGTCCGAGTGGTTGGGCCAGCCACCGATGGAGAGACAACATGAGATTGACATGAGACTTTTTCTTTCCCAGAGTTTCTTTTAACTCTGGGAAACTTGAAGCTACCAGTATCTTTCTGATCTTCCAAGGATCCCTTATCAACCTCAAAACATTCATTGTTATCATGCTCTTTAACCGATTCTGCTTCTGTCCCAAGCTTCTCTACAGTTGAAGGTGATGGTCTATCACTTATGTTTATTAGACCATCACTTACCTTTGCAGCTTGGTTTTCCTTAGGAGGGTCCATGCATTTGGAGCTGAGATCTATAATAGTACATGAATCTAAACCAACACCATCCTTTTTTGGTGACTGAGATTTCTCAGTCACTGGCAATTCAGCAGCAATTACAACTTCAGGCTGTGGGTTAGGTGTGTTTCTCACTACTTCATTAAGTGATTGTCCCATGCCAAGAGTGATTTCAGACTTTCCTAAAGTAATTTCTACTCCTTGTTTACTAGGTGATTGAATTAGGTCTCTACTAGTCCCAGCATCAGTATTGTCTTGGATGGTGACAACTTTTGTCTTCTTAAACATTCTTTGGTCATCTTTCACAACAAGGTTTTTCCTTCGTGAAGCTTTAGCCACTCCCATTTCAATTAATCCAGGCATCTTCTTTGGAGATGATGATTCCTTCAAGGCTGCTTCAGAAGAACCTTGTTTTTGTTGTCTCATTTGATTGGCTACGGCCAGTTTTTCAGTTATGCCTAAGATTGACTTTTCCCTTGAGTGTTTGAGGTCTCCTCGCTTTTTAAATTTGCTGCTTTCTGTAATCTCAGCATCATTTAATACAGCAGAAGGATTTTCTACTTTTGAATCTCCTGTATTAGGTGAGTAAACAATGTCATGTGAAGAACTTAGTGTCTTCATTTTTGAGTCTTGGTTGGGTGGCAAAATGCTGTTATCTTGTTCACCTAAAGGCTTCTGGTCAGATGAGGATTTAATATGGGATTCCACTCCACACAATTTATCACTTTCATCTTTCACTCCAAACTGTTCTCCTTTTGTTCCTTCATTTACATTTTCTTTTGAGATATTTTTCTCAGAAGGATTATTTGATACCTCATCAACTTTTTGTGCCGATTTTGCCACTTCAATATCCTTGACTAAAGCTTTAACATTAGAACCCACAGGTTCTACTATATTCACTTTTTGACACATTTCTAATGAGTCATTAGAATTTTTACTTGTCAGGGCTTGTTTAGCAACATTCAAAAGATCAGGAAAAGGATTGGTTATAGGGCCATCTATCTTTATTTCAGATAAAGTATTATCCTGTGATACTCCTGAGGAGATCAATACTGAAGGTGTAAGCTCAATTCCATCAAACATATTTTGTTGATCAGAAGCACAAGCACCAGATTTAGCTATTTCTAGTTTTATTTCAGTTGTACTACCACCAAAGGAATTGGCATTGGAAGATGCACTTGTGCTAGGTTCATCCTTAGAAGAGCTATCTAGAGGACGTTTTGAATTTTTGGGTTCTGAAGATAACTTGCCTTCTGCCTTATCAGTAAATAGATTACCTTTATCTTTCTCCTCTACCTTGATTGTACTATCCCTATTCACAATGGTAGTTGTTATCTTAGAAGTATTGGGTTCTTCTTTAGATTTAGAAGCTGAAGAATAAGAATTATTTGATTCACTTTCTTTAATAACTTTAGATGATTCTATCAATGGCATGGATGTAGCTAACTCCATAGATGAAGAACCTTTTTCAGAGTTTACTTTTGCTTCTTGTTTTCCTTTGGAAGACGGTACAACTTCAGGTAATACTTTTTCCATGGAAGATTTTTCAATCTGTTTTGAATTCCCTTCGTCTTGATTGGTAAAATTTACAAGTTTAGATGTTCCTGGTCTTTCAGAGCAGTTCACATGCAAGTGATCCTCATCCAGTTTTTCCTGGCCTCTTGCAATGCTCTTGCCAACCTCACTAATATCAACAGCTGAAACAGGAGGAATATTAATAAGTGCACAGGCTTTTTCAGGGCCAACTTCAATCTTTTCTAGGTGTGGCAATGAAACACTTTTTGATAGAATAGCATCCATAGAATGGGATTTCCCCATAATTTTTATTTCAGTTGACTTAGGAGTTTCTTTGTCAGCTCCAACATTAGGTGGGCTTACTATTTCTACCTTATCGACTTCAGTTTTTGAAGCAAGTGGAATGTTTTTTGTAGCTATCTTTTCAGAAATAATTTGTTTTTTTGCCTCATTTTCATCAATAGGGGTAGATGGCAACTTGCATGATTTTGGAAGGGAATCTGATTTTATAGGCTTGGATATTAAATCAGGCTCACCTTCTTTCACCAATGAGGCAACAACAGCTTTACTTTTGGCCAGTGCACTGTCTTCATTTTCTGTTAATTTATCTGAGATCTCCTTGATATCAGGTACAGAATTAATGCTAATAGCATCAACAGTCTTCTCTAAGGAAGACTTTCCCAAATCCAAATTACTATCTGGACTTTCCTTAGAAGTATCCTGGATAGAACTGGTTGGCATTATGTTAGGTTGGTTTTGCTTTTCTTCAGCTTTTTCTTGCTCTGTCTTCAATGGGGTTACATCCACATCTTTTAATGAACACCCTCCATCTTTTGCCTGAAGTGGACCTATCTGTGGAGGTACTTTTTCTTTACTGGTTGAGGAAACAGATGTTGCTTTGTCATCATACTTTGATACATCATTATTTGTAGTTACCTTGTTTGGTTCACTTGCTATTGGGCTTTTAGTTGCATTGCATTTTTTAATCATTGTTTCAGGAACAACCTTAACTTTTGATGACACATTCAAAATTTCTTTATCAGTAATTTTCATAACACTTTTAGTTTTGCCACTACATTTGGCTTCTAAAGCTACATTTAATACCTGAGTTGGTTGATTAAGTGGAGTCTTATAACAAGCAGATGGTACATCTTTTTCATCTTTTGCACAGCTGGTTTCCATTGATGCTATATCATCAACATCAAGTTTCCTATAATCCTGGCTTGCACCTTCAGAAGCACCTGTTACCATTGGAGATGGCTTCAAATCCTGAAATTCGATTGAAGCAGATGGCAGTTTCAAACACTCAACCTTTACTGGATTTAAAAGTGGATTACCCTGAAATACTGGTCCACCACTTTTAACAACCACACCCAGCAACTCTTCTCTAACAGGTACACTGTCACAAGTTTGACTATTTTTACTGGAATGCACATTACCTAAGGTACTACTATTGTCTATTACCTCTTCTATTGCCTCTAGGTTTTTTGTGATGGTCGTTTTACTTGACTCTACACTTTTTTCAGGAATTTCCTCTTTATTAACAGAGTCAACAGTTATTTTAGTAGTGTTCTCTAAGACACTTTTGGCCAAGGATGAACTGCTTACTGAAAAAAATGGCTTACTCTCCACCATAGTAGCTACTTCATCTGTTTTTGCAACCATTTTGAGATCATTACTGTCTTTGCAACACATTGAAACTACATTGACTCCACTACATTCTGAGGAATCAGGTTCACTTTGCCTCAAAGATTTTTCCTTTATCACCCTGCCATCAGGAAGAGAACATTTATCATTATTGTCTAAATTTCCACATTTTGGAGCCTCATCAACAAATTTTAACTTCTCATCACTAATTTGTACCTGAGACGGAGAATTAGTTCTATTCGTACTATTATCAGAAACAACCAAATCATTTTTATCACTTTTTGAAAGAATTTCAAGTTCAGGCTCACAGCTTTTAATTGGGCTAGAGGACTTCTTGCTATCAGTTTTCACAGACATACTTTGATTTTCTGCACCTGCTATTGATGAAGAGACTATTGGCACCGAAACAAGATTAGTCTGTTGAGATCGTTTACTTTCTTTCATTGAATCAGGTTCCCTACTACTGTTAGTTAAAGACACTTTTTCAGGCAGTTTCACTGTTTCTTTAACAACTACCTTCTCTTCTACTTTAACAACTTTGTCACCTGTGACTTCAGCTTGTACTCTAGTATCCTTGTGCTTATCACTGATTTTGTTCTCTTCTGATACAGATAAGTCCTTTTTCTCACTCACATGAATACCAGTAATGGCTGGCTTGATATCCTCTTTAGTTAAAATGGTAGCAGTCTCGATTGCTTTTAATTTTTCATCACTGTGAAAAATACCCCTATTTTCAGGCTTACTGCACTTAGTCACTGATTTCTGCTCTAAGCAGGCACTTTTCTGCACACCTTTATCACCAGTTGCCTGAATAGTCTTAGAACCACTTTCTTCATCTTTCTTTATTTTGCTATGACTCTGGCAATCAACCAATGATTTTTTTAGTTCTGGTTGTTCAACTGATTTATCATGACTTGCAGATTCTAGAGTCTTTTTTGTTTCACCAGCAACAGATTTCTTATCCTTGCTAAAGAGTTCCTTATCCTTACCCTTGGAAATTACTTCTGTTGCTTTATGAGAATTGAGATCAGCTTTGTGGTCAATTTCCTTCAAAACCCCTGGGGAGTCTCTGCGGGATACCATCTTTAACTGCACACCACCTTTTTCATGTTTGCTACCTTGTGTGTCCATACTTTCTGACATAACTGATGTTTTTTCAACAGATTTCCCCACAAGAGGAACAGATATGTCCAAAGAACTCTTATCACTACTGCTGCTTGATTTATCTACGTTTTTCACGACTGGCAGTGGAAGGTTCGCACTTTTTTGGGTGGCTTCAGATTGCAGTATGGCAATTTTCTTACCAACTTTGTCTGAACCAAGAGCATCACAGTCTTTTGCAGGCACTATCCCACCTTCACAAGTGGGACTAGCCTCAGAGGATGGGGCAGCACTTTCAACTTTGGGGGGCTTAAGACTAATGTTATCTATCAGCTTTGTCTCTGGTTTTTCTGTCTCACTCGCCACAGGCGTATCACATTCTGCATGACTCTTAGCAGTCTTTGAGTCACTGTCATTGGTACTGGTGGTTACATCTACCATCGGCTTCTTTTCCTCCTTGGCTACCAATTCTTCTTTTCTCTCCTGAGGCTGATCCCCTTCTATACCCTTCACTTCATCTCCCATGACTAGGACCTTGGGCAGATTGGCAGACGGTGGAGGGATCATCAGGGATGGGTTGCTCTCCTCCCCAACGAGGGAGTCCTTGTCTGTCTCTGCCTTCTCTACAGTCATTCTCTCTCCTGAAATGGGACAAAACAATCCTCATTAATATTAATTTAATAAACTTTAATAAATACCTTCAAACATTTGCCTTAAATAAATTGCATTATTATTATGAGGCCTAACACAAGTCTAGACCACAGAAAGTAAGGAGGTTCACTGGCTAAATACAAATTG
>LYUA01000320.1:812820-826423 GCA_002093875.1 Calopteryx splendens
TTGAGGCGCCGATGTCGAGCGAGACAGGGGTGGGCTGGAATACCTTTTGAAACCCTCGGAGACGAACAACAATCATCCCCTCGACGTGGACGTCTTCAGCGCGGGATTCGGACACCTACGAGAGCCCCCACGACGTTATCACCATGATAACCACACCAATGCGCCAAATTATGGAGAGCATTTGAGAATGCATGAAAAACCAGGCCAATCAAGCAGCATGTTCATCCAATTAATTCAGAGGGTAAATGAATCTCTATCCCCTTTGTTTCACGAATATTTAGCTCTCTACCGAAATTCAAGTCCCCATTAACCCCTCCTCCCACATCCAAGAATTTCAATTTAAAATACAGTTCCAACTGTCACGGCACTCGACGGATTATATTCGATATTGTTGGGCTCCACGCTAGGCTGAGGACTACTTGTTCGTCCAATCACGCGCGTCCGTTAACATCTTCAGCTCACCTCTGCTCCACCTGACGTCGTTACAGTGGTTGGTTTCCTGAGGAGACTACTGTTGCGATGTAGTTGATCCTACCTGTGTGCGAGCATTGCACTGATCGTAAACGATTAAATGCCCCCTCAGAAGAACCCGTGTTGGCATGGTGTATAGTTCGTCTGAGTGATAGGAATTCCGTCCGAATGAGTGAAAGGTATACTGGTAATATCACCACGGAGAAAGTCGCTCCTTGCAGCAGTAATCTTCACCAAAGAGCGCGGATAGGTTCAACGAACCTATAATTTACGGCTCCTACGAAATACCTATGTTCATTCTTTAATACGGCACAGATCCAACTTTCAGATACATGTGCTTATACAATTCAATAATGGTATAAATTTTAATAAAAATATACCATTATTGAAGGGAATAATTCTTTCGAGGCAACTAATCGATTCGACTCAATAAAATATCTCAAAGAAGGTCCTTAATCGAAAAAGGCACATTTCGCTCTATTGTCGAAGACTACAAGTAGAGATAAGCATGCGAGTTAGCATTGCTGCCTATTTAAACGTAATCGAAGCAATCTTAGTAAAGACGAAATATAGTGCAGTACCCATTGACTAAAATTCTCGTAAGTATTACTTGTGATTTAATTTCGTATTGATCGGTTTCACAAACTCGTTAGAATAGGGAAATGATATATGTTGCTATTAGTAAATGGCTATCTTACTTACATTAGCTCTGAAATGGTCCGAGGTGAAGTGGAGAAACCCTTTACCATCTTAAAATCCACAGAATCAACTACAGTAAAATTGGATTCATCGAAAAATGTCCTCGTATTAGATTCAAGCAATGTAGCACGTAAGTGTTGCTCTAATAGAGGTCAACCTACTCATCTATGATGCATGCGGGATCAGGAGTTGTAAAAGAAAACGCATTTGTTCCATCAATGGATGATTAAAGTTTTGCCCATGCAGGTCTAATATCCTAAGAATGCTAAACTGCTGAAAAAAGAAAGGCCCGAATAACGATTAGCTCAACAGTTTTCTCAAGAATCCATTAGCGTGCATTACCATAATTTATGCAACAGACTGAATTTCTTCCTAAATGCACGGAAAAGATTTCAAGATAAATTTAATGTTAAGAAAACTCTGGGTGCCATGAGCGTGCTTCCTGGACAAATGGCTTATATCTGGCATGAAAACATTAAAATCAATAGCATGCCAAATAAAGGAAATTTATTGTCCACAATTTACGAGAGCCAACACCATTTTCATTTTACTTCCACCTGTGGGTGGAGAGTTAAAAAGGCGGAGAAAATAGGAAAATCAGGATGAGTCGAATTCAAGTCGATTTCATGATACCTAGAAGCCGAAACAACAAAAACTACTAGATATGAAATCGACATAAGAAGTGGAGGACACACAGTTAACGGGTCGAAGGACACTACGGAATGTGATGGTATTTTAAGGCAAAACGTAGGGATACCTTGTCATAACAATGATAAGAGATTTCTGGGATTTCATAATTACTGAAATTTCATAATTTTCTGGAAAACATTTTTTTCATTCATGGAGCTATAGTCATTTACGTGTAACGAAAGTATAGTACGCCCTATACCATTTATTTATATCCAAAGGGTGTCATGTTTCGTTTCCATGGTATTCCTCAATCTAGCTCAACATCATAGCATACGGCAATCATATGAATTTAAAAATGATTACTTCAAGAATACTATATAATCTGAGAGATTTGGCGAAGCTCAAGGATGACCAAATTGCAGAGAAAGTGGTTAAGGATGAACCAAGAGAAACAGGGGGGTTAAACCTTTATTTAGATGTAACTTTTAAGACACTTTATAAGATGCACGTAGTCAATCTCCGTGCATCCCGCTAAGAGTGGGATGCTCCCGACGCAGGATATCTTTCAGCTCTGCGACTTCGACCAAGTTCATATATACCTAAGCTTGGATATTCGAAGATTGCAGCATTCGCGCTCCTGGGAGACAATGGCTAGGATAGCAATTTATATCGAATTATGGGCTCACTGAGCGTGAACTTATGGAACATATTACGAAAATAGCTGAGGAAAAAATTCTGCTGCAGGATATAAGTAAATTTCCCTCACACAAGAGACAGAACGTGGAAGAAAACAAAACAAATGTAAAAATTGCAGAAAAACTGATAAAAATCAACATTCAGCCGTTTTCATCCACGAGACCCACAAATGTTGTGCTTTCTCTCTAAAAAAACAACCCCAACTGGTATATGCACCAAGAAACTCACGCTAAATATTTCCAACTCCCACATTAGTCTTAAAGAATTTACGAAAAGTTTTCGACGCAGTTGACATACCTTGGGTCGATCCAGCACGCTGCAACGGTGGGCTGGGAACACACCGTGCTCCACGAAATTAACGATAACCGCTGTCTTTAACTTCTATAACTTAGATCAAATGTCCGCACGCATAAAAATAGCTTCTCCCCACAACCATAGTCGTTGCAAGGGCGCCAATCTCTCAACGGGATGAGGAAAACGCAGCGAAGGAATAAACAACAAGAGAGTGGGGCGGGTACGGAGGAGTTGGAGGGAGAGGGTGGGGCGGGAGGAGGATGAGAGGAAGAGAGATGAATGAACTTTGAAGGAGTGGCGGGAGGAAAATGGAGAGAAGCATGAAAAGATTCACGGAAGGAATGGGAAGCGAAGGCGAGAGGAGTTAAAGCAGTTTAAACACGATTGATGGGAGAAAAGAAACAGAAAATATCCATCTATATACGAGACTTGACAACCTCTTTTTAACCCAAACTGTCCGGCGTCACTACGGATGTTTTTTCTCTGAAATGATTTGAAAATTTCCTTCTGAATGTTCATAAAGATTTGATCAAAAATTAGGGGTTTTCACGAACGGAAATTAAAATTCATGGAAACGTTAAGAGAGGAAACATAGGAGTGATACAGTGACTAACCGAAAGATAGCATGTTAACCTACATTAAAATTAAAAATTAACACAGATTAGGTAAAAACCCCAAGTGCAGCCCGTGCACTCAACCCATACGTACCACTTTTTTACGTGAAGCAGAAAGTAGTTACCTACCAGTAAAGCAAAATATAAATGCGAAATCATTTTTGGCATATAGGGAGATTGGAATTATTGCCATACTGGCATTATTTCTCTTCATAATGAATCATTATGAGAAATTAGTTCATTAGCGTTCAAGGAAGATCAAGTGGGCAACAATTTCAATAAATTTAAGAGAAAACTTTGCCATATCAAAATTGAGATATAATAAAGAAGGTATGAACACATTTTTCTCCTTGTCCTAATTCTGATCATGGTATTTTCCATTTTCATCGCCAAATTTTAAACTTTATTACCTTTCACTATGTGCAAAGGTCCTAATTACTTCTCTATTCTGGATCTGATGAACACCTCAACATATTGAGGACTAGAGAAAAGTTTTCAGTCGGCCTCATAAGCTCAGAGGAAAATTCACTCACTGGCTGTCACTAAATTAGCTGGATTCAACTCTATCTCAGGCATGGACATTGTGATTGCTATGTGTAACTACTTTACAGAATTTTGTTTACAGTACTGAATTATTTTACCAGCCGGAGCCACAAACAATACAAATCATTACCATCCTGAAAGTACATTAGGATAATTCTCCAACCTAAAAACTTAGGATAATTCGCCTACAAATACCTATGTGAAGCAGATTTTACTATCAACATCGAACGTGCATGATGATCACAACACAATAATCATTCACGGGGATGACATATAACTAAATTTCCAAAAACATGTTGTTTTCACGGCACTTACTATTCTTATTTGGGATTAAAGTCAATAAAAAAACCTGAATTTTGAGGAGATGATTGAGAAGTGGGGAACATCGCATGGCGAGTAATACACATTTTCTGTCACACGCAAATTCAACACAAAATCTTTAGTTAGCAACCTAAATTATGGCAAGGGAAGGAGGTTAGAGGGTACAAAAACACGAAGATTTGCGACTAGCAGTTCGAGGACGGGAAAAGACACAAGGAATAATGCGGGAATGGGAGATCGAAAGTGAAAAGAGAACAAATATGGAGGATGTAAAACGTAGAACGAAGCATGGGGAAGGAGAGAGGGAGGAGAGAAAGGGCCCCACACTCGTTTGCCTTGATAAACGTGACGTTGGAATGGGATGCTGGATAGGAAATCGGAGGATGGGGGAGACTGGATGTTAAATGGAAAGGTAGGCGCGAGGGTAGATCTCAGGGGAGCGTGCGTCAGCTGTAGGCACTCGCAAAAGTCGAGAGGACGTGAGGCAGAATTTTGCTCGGGGCAAAAAACTGGGTAAGTGTAAGATTTCCGATATGACGGGGAGTTAATACCGCGGCGGCATTGGAGAGAAATAAAAAAAAAGAACTCATTTAGGAAATCATATTACTAAGTCCCTTTAAGCCTTTCCCGTTCTAACAATTATTTACCCAATACATTTAAATCACTTATGGTCAAAAGTCAAATTTAAATTCCATACAAATAGAAACAATATTCAGCACCCTGACGGATAGTTAACAATCGGATGCATACGAACTGATCTCTTCAGCTATACGCCGAGAATGCCCATGTGTCCAGGGTATGGGGATCTAATCCCTCTATACTGCCGCCCATTGTTTCTAAGTTGAATCCGGTACATAGAGGAAACTACCCGTGTTCCCACTGCTATTCTTAGGCGCCAATCCGACAGAAATCCGGTCGGAATTCGCGTGCTGTACCTTGGCTACTACTTAAGACACTCGCGTCTTTTATTATACCACGAAAGAACTAAATTTCCCACAGTGAGCTACTTAAAATCAAAAAGCGCGGTGCTCGAGAACCGTAAAAGCCAGCATCACTGAGTGCCAATTGAAAATAAAAATCAGCATCCAAAACTATCCAAATCCATCATTTAAATATCCAAATAGATAAATAATCACCGCTATATTTAAATCCAGGAGGGGGCGTGAAAAACAGAAAGACCCTTCGGGGAAATAGAATATGAAAAACTATGGGAGATTATGGGAATGGAGGCAAGTATTGAGAATCTACTTCTAACAGAAGGCCAGCGTCTCCACTGACGATTCCCCCTGAAGAAGTCGTCATCGGCACGCTTGGAATCCATCCAACGAAGAAAGGAGGTAGCAAAATACGGTGAAATCCCCAGTCCCAGCATTCACGTGAAACCGATCACATTCTTCGTAGCGTCCGTATATTTTTACTCCCATCACCCACAAGGGCTTGGGAGACGGCCCTAAAAAAATAATGCAACGGCAACACCGCTTTGGCCGTTTGTCACAGTGTAAAATCATTGGATAAATCACTGCCAACACTGTGAATACAATACGAACTGCTCCGTAATGGGTTCCCCGCAGGGAAATGAGGCGATTAACGATTTTTAAAGTCGAAAAAAGTCAATATATTCGAGCTCGCAATAAAGTTAGAGCGGATTTTATATGACCGAGTTTTAAAAGAGCAGAAATTGGAGTGTTACGTGGCTTGAACTGGGAGTGTAAGAGAAAGGAAACGAAGCAATTACTCGGAGAACAAAACCAAAACACACCACATGCTGCTGTGCAATGGTCGAAGACAAAATAAACCATTCCAAAATAAAATCTATCTATATCTATCTAGCACAAATAATGCAATTGAAACAAACCCATTCAGGATAACACAACGAAATTCTTCAAAAAAATCAAATAGTCGTAAAACCTTCGTTAATTTACTAAGTATTCTTTATCTCTTGATGAAACTTCAACTTGGGTTATGAATGAGAGAATATCAAAACTTAAATTCTCAACGACCTTAATCACTATGGTATTTGAACCTATAGCTCTTGCATTAAGCTAATAATCTAGCAGTAATGGCGTAGTTCAGTAAGGTGAATTCTAACTGAAGCGTCAAAGTGTGCCGTAAGTATGTAACAGCCCCAGTATACCGTAAATGCGTATGCCTGCCCCAGTTGAGAAATAAAATGTATATGATAATTTGAAAATTCTCCAAGTCAAATCATTTTTTCGTTTCGTATAGGTATTCTAGCTAATGAATACCGGCAAAAATGCACATGAAAGCTCAACTACCTGCATGAATCATAAAAAAAGATAGAATTATAATTGAAGTGGGTAAGACAACCAATAATTTATTATTTTTAAATAATTTTTAAGAAACTATGTTCGCAAACTGAAGCAATTGTCATAATTAACGCCTTCATTCTGTCCTCTCATAAAATAAAATAGGTATTTTTTGTATCCAAAAATATCCTCACATTCAATAACAGAGAGCTGCTGAAAATGAAAGAAAATGACTAACTGATTTAGGTAAAACTAAGAGCAGAGCTCACGGAGTTTTACCGGTAACAACGGAATGTAGAAACAAAACCTATGGTTGGACAAGTTCTCAGACGCTTGACAAAGGAATGATTCGCATGACAGATATTAAAGAGATCCAATACGGAACATTACAGTAACACTTTATTTTATAGTTTAAAAAATGGCAACTCGTCAGCTTAAAAGGATGAAAAACACATAATATCGATATGAAAACACCGAGCAGTCGACCAATGATTGTTACTGCAATTACGACGAGGAACTGTCCCGTCGATCCAAATTCAGAAAGGGTCTTCCTTATACCGAAAACAGTATTTTACTACGTTATTGTCTTCCAGTGCCTTTTTAGTAAGACATTAAAGAGGAATTTACACGACGAATGTGGAGAGAATAGCAATTTATGGTGCAGAGGCGTGGAAAATATAAAAAATAGTGATGCAAAAAAACTGGAGACCTTCTTTAACCGAAAACCTCCGCGTCGACACTAGCCTCTTTTTTATCTTTCTTTACAAAATGGAGAAATCAAGAAGTAGATGGAAGTGAGCCCACATGTAAACATTGTAATGTCATGTAGACATTGTAAAAGGGACAATATTAAATTGGTAGGAAAATATGAAATGGATAAAAGGAGGAGCGATAGCCGTCAAAGACATGCCACTGGAATCCCGTACGGAGGAAGAAAACATGAAAGCCAAAATGAGCTAGGAATGAGGGTGTGGTGCATACAATGAGAGTAGGGAATTTGCCATACAAGTATTGGAAAAATAGAGGTAGAAGCTAAGATATGAGAAACGTCGCATGGTGTAGTCACACCTGCAAATATATAAAAAGTAAGATCTCCTTAATAATTCATATTTTCAAAAGGCGAATGAACAAACTGCTCGGAGCAAATACAAAATAATTAACCTTTCAAATAAAGCTAATAAAACCCGAGGTACACTAATTCTAACACCCTTCGACATCCATAGAACCCCGGAATCCGCGGGACAATCATTGTTATCCTGTTGCGGGATACAAATCACTTATGCGCTCATCAAGGGGACCAGGGGCTTCGACCATAGTAACGCTATTAGCTAATATAGAATGCAACCCCAAAAATGATCCGGAGAATGGGTATTATATTACCATGCGGAAATCCACCACACAAAACGGCCGTCGCTTGTGTTCCCGGGAGGAAAGGGATTGAGAGCGGAGAAGGGAGATGCAGGGCAGCCAGCAAGATAGGTGAGGCTGGTGGGGTGATGAAGGTGAGAGGGGAAAAGAATGGAGTGAGGGGTATTAGGGTATGAGGCGACGACAATGAGGCCGTCCAACGCACGACGAGAGGGGTGACGCTCGACCGCGAATTTTCGCAACCGGAATAAGAGGGAGTGGTTGCGTGGAGACAGACTCGCCGCTGCATGTCATGAGGACAGGGGGATGAGGGAGGTGGAAAGGGCAAACCTAGTTGGTCCCTGCTTCCACTACAGTGGATGCCTAGATGGTCACTGCCACCACTATAGTGCGAAGCCGAAAATGCGATCTACAACGAAGGTAAGCGAAAATGGTTGAGTTCCCATTTCTATCATTAATTTACGTAGAACAAAGAACATGCATTTTACACTGATATCGCCTGTCTCAGTTAGGAGGAGTCCTTTTCCCTTTGGAAAAAATGACAACGGGAAAACAACTTTTGAAAAGCCTTAAAATGAATTCTCTTAGGAGTCCTAAATGATCGATTGGTATCTGGACCGAACAATTTTCATCGATAACACCATCCAATCACTATTTAGAAATGGAAAAATAATTATTCTCATTTTTCTCACAGGAAACGCATGAGGCTATCATTGCACTCAACTACGTACGCACTTCATTCTTACGAGAAGTGAGCCAACACGGATTTAACTTTTCGGCCACAAGCACAGCATTGAAATGGCCATAGCTATTACCTGTGAGGGATGGAGTAAAACTCTTCGGCAACAATGGGTTCGTTACGTTCATTCGCCCGCACTTGCAGGGATTTTTCAAACGGTTGGCCCGAGAAGCGAAAAATTTCACTAGAAGAGGATTTTCCATATCGACAGAATCACATGATATCGAGTTCGCAACTGTAGCCAAAATAAATAATGTCTGGAAAATCTAACGCAACCACATATGAAAATTATATACAATCTCACTTTGCGAAGAGACCAGCTACCGCCAAAAGAATAGAATTACCTGCCCTAAAAACACAAAAATACCCACAGATTTAATTATCATTTACTATAAATGGAGCGAGGGTTACGAAAACGCCAACATTGACATGTATCTTTACAATGTGTAGTAGGCGCCTATTGTTCACGACCTCCGACCAAATATATGACTTCATATGACAGCGTAAATGAAATTCTATCCAAATACTCGACACAAATACGACAATATAAAAATCCTGATGATCTCGTACCCAGGTTCCTGTGAGGAAGGAGGGAATACTAACCGGAACAACATTTATACTACCTTCATGACACTTTACTACATAAAATATCGAATTGAAAACTGAAACATTTTATTCGAAACCGGAAAGAACTAAAGCCAACTCAGCAGAAAATAAAAGCGTAAAAAGTGAAATCGAGTAGCTTCACCACGGTTGAATGAGCTAGCTTTTCTACGCAGCAAGTAATTTCATTAAGAAATCGACTCATGCACTTTTACAATCTAAAGTGAGGTCATTTTTACATAAAAAATCATTACTACTTTTCCTGAATATAATTTGCCGATAGAAAATAAGCCAGAAATGTACTAAATTGAACCATAAACAATTATATAGTACTATAATATTCCTTTTATTTATTCCACCAATTGAAATTCAAATCAAACGCTTCTTTAAAAATTTTATTAATATCTCTAGATTTTAAATAACCCTTAGTTGAATTAAAAATATCCTTTTCTCATCTCAAGATGTCACTAGGTATTAACACCCAAAATTACAGACGTACCATTAGTTCGATTTTATGATAATTTTCTTTCCAGCGAATATGATATTCAAGTATTCCTATTAGTTTTGCATTTACGAGACGCTATAACGGCTAAATGAATATACTTATTATTTTAAGACCAGAAAATGGAAAAGCTTAAAAATGGATTAATTAATCCCAGTAAAAATCGAATACGAAAAATTAAAAGAAAATACAACATGACTCGACATGTCATTTCCGAGTAACAGAAATTCAAATTATTAAATGATAACTCCTCCCTTGAATCGAGCAGGCTCAAGTGGAGATGTCAAATTAAACTGAGGTTATTATAAAATAACAAGATGAGGATAAATACAAAGGCCTATAGTGATTCATAAAATATACCCTAAGCAAAACAGAGAGTATAGTAACAACAGAAATGTTACAAAAAAACAACCAATATTCCTCGACGGCAGGGTTTAGAGGAGCCTGGGAATATTTTAAAAATATTACGAAGAGCCACAAAAGCCACATGAGCAAAAGAAACCAATAAATTCACCAAGGCGTCAAACGTGAGAATAAGCTAATAAGTTGAATTGGGGAAGGAAACAGTGAGGCGGCAAATCGGTCTCCAACCACTTCTCCGCGGGAGGAGGTCTCTCAACACTGCCTTCCTCGGGGCTGGGGTCTGCCCCTTAGTCTGTGAGGGGGATGTTTTAGGATTGGGGTGGAAGAAGCAAGAGAATGGTGGGATGGCCCAAGGAAAAGAGGAAATCGATGGGCTGGTGGGGCTGGAGATTGAAGGCGGGGGAGTTCAGAGGTCGAGGAGGGGGCCGGGGGGTGGGAANAGACCGGGGGAAGAGTTCGAGGGAGGTACCGCACAGCGGGCGAGTTCTCGGAATGGAAGAAGGCGTTTTTGTGTTCCCATATCGAGGCAAAAAATACAACCTTTACAATTAGATGCCGATGAGGAGAATATGGGCGGGCGGAAGAAAGGTAAATATCATGAAAAGAGTCGTGCTTCGACCACTCCGAGCGAGAGTGACGGAATTGGGAGTTGGTTAAATGAAAGAGGAGGTTCTCCAATGCGATAGGAATCGATCTTTTTTGTATTTCGTAATTCAATTCTCTATGTTAAGTGGCACGGCGAATATCGTCTTTTGAATAAAAATACTCCACCACACGAAATACGAGAAACGAAATATTCCCGCCTTTAAGCACGAGAGAGAGAGATGCATGGCTCAATGGTAAACAATGGAAAATCAATGAGTTGACAAGTTGAAAAATAAAAGTAATTTGGTATTACCTTCGACTAAAGTTGATTCAAGTTGGCAGATTATACCGTTATGTTCGATTAGGGCAGTCGGACAATGGGTTGGACGAATGTAATGAGTCGTGGATTCAAACCTTCGTACCCTTTCGTGTCCTTCCTATATAATCACGTAATTTTAACACAATTGCATATTTCTCGTCATATTTACTTAACCTCCCATGAATTGAGGTTTTAAGTGACGAAGAATTTCCAAGAGTTTCTTTAGTATCAGGCACCGACACCTTACCCTTAGAATTAGGTACCGGGATGAATAAAATGTTAAAAATCTAGTGATTTATCTCTATATTATATTTATAGCCAAGGAAAGAGCTCAGGTGTCCATTCGAAGCAATAGAAAATGCCTCAGAAGTTCTCCGAATCGCTGACAACCAGTGAATCCACAACAAAATATTTTTGAAACATAAGAAGAGCAACCACCAGAACTCAATCAATGTGCAATAGACAGAGCTGACTTCCTCGACTTTGGAGTTCTTGGCCCCTATTAATGAATGAAAACTATTGCTTAACCTAGGTGTAAAGCGGGGTGCATACGTGCAAGGGGAAAACCAAATCTCTCGAGGACTCGGGATCACATTCATCGTGACTTTCTCCCCCTAACCTTTCCGAAAATTACGCTGCGATTACAGGACAACTATGTATCCACAGGGAAGAAATGTCCATGAGCAGAATAACTAACTTACGTGAAGGTCCGTAAAAAACAATCACACCCTAAGTGACCGATTTTCTAAGCATAGTTCAAGTGATTCTTTCTAGTCTACCGAATAGTACCATCAAACACTTTTACTATGCTCTTTTAAGGAGTCATCCGTTCTATAAAAAAACATCGCATCAATGACAAGGAATTGCCTGAAGCTGAAGGTTAATATTTTATCCGCATGCACACTCCTGCTCTCGCTTTATTTTCCGAAATGTACACTCAGCAGAGTTTTAATAAGCATATGAACAATGACAAACGAAAAAATTTTGCCTTTTTATAGCAATGCTACTCGATTATTCATTCAGTTATTAAATAAAATTAGGTTAATAATTCCTTTTGAGAAAAAACAAATGGACTTCAGCACTTCATCGGAAACATTTACACTTAAATCGCTGCACATTGACACTTTTTTATTCGGTACTTTATTTTTGAAGTTATAATTTTGTGCTTAGCATTTCAGCGTACAACAGAACCCTGAAATGGTTTTCCTTACTTAAAAGAAAAGAAGAGTTTAAAATTTTAATAACTTTGCATAGAAATGAAAGCAAAATGAACAAGGCACAGCGAAAACGCGCTTAATTTTGGTATTTAAAAGAAAGGGATTCATTAAATAAAAAAAACACAACATCAACCTTCAAACGAGGCCGAGGAAGGTTCAAATTTTTCTTAATCCTATCGTCCAATATTTCTGGGAAATTATGACGATTAAGTACCTTACGAGAGGCGGAAAGATTTTTAGAAACGAATTTTCCCACGGCATACATATTCCAACGAATACCGGACGAACATGTGGAAGACATGAGAATGAGAACGACATTTTTCACGCGAGAGGACGAGAGAATTCAATGGTGGACATCAGGTGGGAGGGAGGAGTGAAACATATGGAACGGGTTCACACAAGGCATGCATATGGGTGAATTTGGCATGAACGAAGACACTGAAACCATTAAATTCCAATCAGGAATTCCTCGACCTAAAAACCACTATATCTTCAAATAAGTATTTTTATTAAGAAAAATACGATATGTTCAGGCTGGATCTCCTTCGTGGATGATTTAATTAATCCTTCACGCAAAGGAAAAAAGAGAGGGCACGATATCCGCTTGCAGCATACGTATGCTTGTTTTATGAATTCACGGACATTATGGTAGTTCTGGTCAGGATGAACTGATTAGAACGCAACGATTTTGTTATAAAGCGACACTATCATCATTAGTAGGCGGGGTAAGAGAAAGAACGAAAAATACAGAGAAAAATCTTCGCCTCGTTTAACTTTTTTTACTATTAACACTTCGTCAAATTATAACACACAAACCTACAAACTCAATCACTTAACTGTTGATTTTTATAATAGGGCCTACATTTTTCTGCAAACAGAGCCACCCGCAGTACAAAATCAGAACCAAAAGAGTCAAGGACGTGAAAGAGTGAATGCATTATTTAATCGAGTTTGTAGTTATTGAGCATTGCGATTTAAGACAATAGTGTTATCGCACGGGAAGTTCTGTACTAGAAGCATAACATAAAAACGATAACCTGGGAAGGACCAAGAGAGCTTGAAATTGAAGTAAACAACATTGCTGCTGAAAATAACGGCATCGAGTCGCCATAGTCCACCTAAAAATTGAATTGTATGAATATGTTAAGATGACAGAAAGATGCATTGAGCAGAAAGCTTAAGAGTAAAGCATCGGGGAGATAATATGTAAAGAGCAAATTCGCCGTGTAAGAAAGGGAAACATGCAGAAAAAATGAGTTCTGGGACCTCAGGAATAAAAATCACAGTAATCAACCCGAAGGTTGGTTTGACAGGTGAGGGTAGAGCTCACCCAATACTAAGCTCAACGGCGTGTGAAATTCACACATCAGGG